>CAUHTR010000197.1:0-172196 GCA_959609185.1 Schmidtea polychroa
ATACATGGACGCTATATATTTTCAATAAATAGTCTAACTCAAAGTATATATATCGGGGGTAGAAAAACTGATTTTATGCGTGCATGTGTGTAATGGCAATAAATAAGGAATAATTCAACAACTTTTAAGAATTGAAAATTGTTATAAAAATTTTCGATTCCTAAAATTTGTTGAATGATCCCTTGTTTATTGCCCATTACACGCACACATAAAGTCAGTTTTTCTCTAAAACATTTGAGAAAAAACTTGAAAATTGTAAAAGATTATAAAATTTTCGAGAAAAAACCTTGAAACCCATTGAAAATCGTAAAAAATCAAAGTTTTTGAGTTGACCTACAGTTTTTTTAAAAAAGAATTTGGGGGAGAGTGAATGGGTATGTGAGTTAGCGGGCCCTAACCATCTAGTACATTCATTTCATATACATCGACCACTTTCTGCACCAATTCATCAGCCATGTAATATTATTGTTTTTTCACCCTGATATTTTGTTCAGCCCGACTTTTTGGACTTTTATTTTTTTATCTGGCTGAATGACCGTCAATTATAACGCCAAAATAAAAATTAATTATCTACACATGTTTCAACAGAATAAAAACTTCTATGACTCATGATTTGCCATCAGTTTTTTTCATTCAATTTATGAATATTTTTTTGGGATTTTTGAAATTTGAAGGGAATTTTATTTAATTTTTAACTAAGATTTTATGTTATTAGTCACGTATTTTTATTTTATTTATCGATTTTGGGCAAAAATGGTGGTTTAGGTTTTTTTGACTTTTCTAAGTTGTTCTCTCCAAACTTGTAAATTATTAAGCTAAATGAACATTTTGGTATTCATATTAACCATTTAAAATGAAATTCGTTTTCAGCAATTACTATTTTCTCTCTTTATTTTCTCGGTAACTCATTTAAAAAATTTGATTTGAATCCTCCCCGGTCATCACTTGATATGAACGAATTCAACAAATGGTTATGACATCTATAAGAACCATCGCAAATATAAACTTTATCATATTTTAAGCATTTGATGTTTTGTGCAACTTAAATCATTTTAATTTAAGTTTCCAAAATATTTATTAAAGTTTAATAATTAAACCTAGATCATCAACATAATTTAGCATTAAAATGTTATTTAAAATTGAAAATTATTAGCACAAGATTTAAAACCAACAATGATATTAATTATTATGGTTCAATTTCATGCCTAAAGTGACGTATCCGCAACCTAACAAATGATAATGTATTATGGTCTTGTCATTTGCATTGCAGTATAGTTTTACAGGACTTTTGGCTATAATTTTTTTGCTAGTGTGCGCAAACCACAAGCTTACGACGCTCACCCAGACCCCTTAATCGTCCGTGGCTCACTTTGTCCCGCTATGCGCAATTTTTAATTGCCAATGAGTCGCCAAAGATTTTTATTTTGGCAAGTGGGTCGCTGTTAGCCAAAGGTTGGGAAACGCTGCATTAAGAAACAATTCGAATTTTAAACAATTAAATTTATTTTTCTATTTATAATTTTTTGTTTATCGCAATACACTTTTACTTTTCCCGGAAAGTAATTTATTTAATAATTTTTAATTTTTCTTTGTTAAAAAAATTTGTAGAATTTCCACTTTATAAAATTTGTATCGTTATTTTTTATTGTTTTACTTGTTGCCTTATGTATCTTTTGATGTTGTACGTCGTAAGTTTTTGTCTAATCTTTATTTATATTTGTTAATTCTGTATTAATTAATATTTTTCTCGTGAGATTTTGAGTGAACTTGATACTTTTCTCCAAAAGTTTTATTACCACTGCTTTAAATGAAAACAAATCAAATGTTCAGTCAGCGCCGTAAAAAGGCATTATTGTGCCCTGTGCGGTTCATATATCTGGGGTCCATAAAACCCGAATTCAAAACAGCCTACTATAATAATTATAATATTCATGTTAAGATTGTTAACTATTTATTCATCTCCGGCTATTATAATAGGTAGTAATGCTCTTAAAATTCTGTTGCTAATTGAAAAAATGACAGGAACCCATTTTGTGGAATAACACTTTACAAAATACACACATACGAAGGCACGCTAATGGACCAGTCCAATCAGCAATGTTAAAGATAGGCTAGTTAGTGTGTCGTTTTGCAGGCCATTTGATAATTTCTTATATTTATATTTTGTTATTTTTAGGTAACATTAAAAAAATGTTACATTCCAACTTTGCACCCCTTTCAGATGTGCGCCCTGTGCGACTCCACGCTCGCACCACCCTTGTTACGGCCCTGTGTTCAGTTTTAATCCAACAATTTGATCATATTCTTGAATTACTTGACCTTCTAATGGATTTATTAATTAACCATATAAACATTTTTTGACTTTTTTAAAAATTTAAACACTTAATGCATAAATTACTTTAAATTTTCATTAAATGGAATTTAAGTAAACAAACATAAAACAATAAAAAACTTTCATTTCAATGTTAAATGTTTATATATAATCTTGAAAGATTTTGATAAATTCTAAATTTGCAAAATTTCATTATTTATTCAGTTATAGCAGTTTTCGGTTTGGGAATGGATTTAGCTGGCATTTTCTTTACGATATTATTTATTTGTTTTTGTAGGACGTCTCTAGCTTCTTTTCTGTTCTGTATACTTAAGATATCAATGACGTAGTGCCAAAATACCATACTTAAAACCATTATTGCGGCAAACAATACAATAAAAACAAAAGCTGTAGTAAAAACAGTCCATAAAAATTTAACTGCTATTGCATTATTTTCCATTAAAATTAATAAAATTATTCATTCAATAAATTTAATTGAAATAAATTTAGAAAAAAGTATTATAATAAATTATAATATAAAATATTAAATTATAAATAAAATTTGTAAGTAATATATTTACAGGCGCGTAACGTACTCTAGATATTTTCGAATATTTGCAAATAAATTTTGATTTATATAATAGTCGTAGATCTTTAAAGGACTCTAGAAAAGTATGTGGTTTTGCCTGAGACGTCTGAGTTATGTGTTTCAAATTCCAAAGAAACATTCGCTTAGTGGACAGAAATGAATATATCTAAAGTTATTTTGTTTAGGACTGCCATGAGTTGCTAAACCTCTTACAGAGTTATTTTAATGATCATCGTTTGGAAGAATTCAAGGCATTTCATTTGTGACCCTTATCATGTTGTTTTTCCACTTTCGATTGCGTTGCTCTTTAGAATTTTCCAAAAATATATTACAAAATGTGGTTTGGATATCGTTCTATTGGAGTTGAGCTAAAAGGTTTTTGGATTTCCGATGTTCCTTTTGGTTCAAGTCCTTTTGGCATTTCACCATCAGTTAATCTGTGAATTTCATTTATTCTTTTCTGTCCAGTAGTCAAACTGATTACAAAAATGTTATTGTCAACCGTGCAACCATAAACGTTCTTTCGCTTACAAGATTTTCTTTCTCTGTAACACTTTGATCCTCTTTCCAGAAGAAATCTAATCCGTGGGTTTATTAAGACTCTTTGTATCATTAGGAATCTTTGTTTGTCATTATCATCGGCTATTGTTAATAGATTATTTTTCCATTCAATTTCAAGAGAATTTGTAGATATGACGTTAGAAAAATGTTTATCCATAGGGGACTGTGGAGATAACGTAATCAGTGATATTTGAAATATCCAGCGGATCATAAATCATCAGTAATTTAGTTAAATCTTTTGAGAACTTGTCAATCGAACTTGAAGCATTGAGAGATAGGGTAGATGCTTCTGTGTGGTTCAATACAGGAATGAGTTTAGGTCGATTGTTTTTAGAGACGAATTTTGGGTTACTTCTGTTAATATATCTTGCAACAGTTTTTGTATATGTTCTACATTTACATATTTTGACATTTTGAATATAGCTCCATTGTATATATTAGGAGGTTCATCCTGTAAAAAATTGAAATCAGTTTTTGTTTCCATAAATTTTATTTCAGTAAATATCAGTATCAAATTATATCTTCTTTAAACTTTCTTATTTAAACAAATTTTCTACGAAGATATTTTTAATTAAAATATCTTCTTATTTTTTTTTAATAATTAATCTAAAATTTAATTTTTAAAATTTTCAATTTAAAAATTTCTTCATCAATAAACTTCCTCATATCCCCCTTCTTAAGAAATTTTTAAGATTTTCCACATTTCTTTCGATCCTTTTTCCATCTTCATTTCTTAAGATGTATCGTCTGTCATGCACTTTCTCTATCACTTTGTACGGACCTTCATACCTGTCCTGGCCTTTGTGGCGTGTTTCTACTTTTACTAATACTTCTTCTCCTACATTGAATTTTCTCCTTGTTTGTTCTTCTAGTTCTTCCTTTATCGGTATTTCTTTGGACCCGTACCATTTTTCCCTGCTAATCTTTTTTCCAAAAACTATCTCTGCCGGGCTTTTCCCTGTCGTTTTTTGTTTGGTTGCATTTAAAGTGAATTCGACTTCTGGTAATATCTCTGCCCAATCCGTCTTCTTTCTATCCTGTAAAGTAGCATTTATCAAATCCCGTATTGTCCTGAATTGTCTTTCTATCTGACCGTTTGTTTGGTGATGGTATGGACTCGAAAAACATAATTTAATATCTAGCATCTTTGTGAATTCTCTCATCATTCCTGATTCAAACGCCTTTCCGCAATCAACTCTTATCTCCTTTGGGCATCCAAATCTTAAAATCCACTTTTCTAAAATCGTTTTCTTTATTGTTTCTTCGTCTTGTTTTGTTATCGCTGTCAAGACTTGATACTTACTATACTGATCTATTATGCCCAATATATACTTCTTACGTCCTTTTGTTTCTGTCAACGGTCCACATATATCCACGAATATAATTTCGAACATTTCCTTCGAATCTTGTTTTTTTACTGGTTCTTTCGTTGTTATTGTTAAAGCCTTGGTTTTTTGACAAATCTCACAACTTCGAACAATTTCCTGAATCTGACTCCACAGGTGTTTTCCAACATATCTATCTTTCATATAATCGGCTATCTTCTCGACTCCAGCATGACACAATAGTCTATGTATTTCCTTTATTGTTTCTTGTAACTCATTTTCAGGTATCATCGTTTTCTTTCGTACTTCTTCTACAATTCCATGTTGGATGTTGCTTCTTCCTTCTTCTCTGATCGAGTCTAGTAATCTGGTTTTTATCTTTCCTTTCTTAGCTTCTTCGTGGGCCATTTGACATTGAACACACGTGTCACATTTAGTTCTCGACACCATGGCTGCATTTTGGTGATTAATACCCTTTCTGTATTCTACTCTTATATCTAAACTGCTCAAATAATTGATCCATGTTTGGAATTGTGAAGTAATCGGCTTCTTGGTTGTCATCATAAACGTGATTGCCTTGTGGTCTGTCCTGAGCGTGAATCTTCTTCCTTAGAGATAGTGCTTAAAATGAATGCAAAAATAATATACCGCCAATAGTTCCTTTCTTGTAATACAATATCCTTTCTCGTGGCTCGTCATCGAGTATGATCCATACGCAATTACTCTTTCCTTTCCATCTTTATCTCTTTGTGAAAGTACTGCTCCAATGGTATCGAAACTAGCGTCGGTATCTAAAATGAACTCCTTTTTCAGATCCGGAAAACATAAGATTGGCGCCATCGTGAGTGCTAATTTCAATCCCTCAAACACGCTATTCGTTCCTTCACTCCATTCTAATTTTTTGTTACTTGGTCCGCTACATAATTGTTCTAACATCCTTGCCTTCTTTGCATAATCACTGATGAATCTTCTATAATAATTGCAAATACCTAAAAAGCTTCGGAGTTTCTTTACGCAATTAGGCTTCCCAAAGTTCTGTATGGCCTGAATTTTAGATGGATCTGTCTGTACTCCTTCCTTGCTGATTATGTGTCCTAAGAATCTGATTTCTTCCTTTATTATTTGGCATTTTTCTGGATTAATCCTTAGGCCTGCTTCCTCAATCGCCTTTAACACTTCTCCTAGTCTTGTATAGTGTTTTTCTTTACTGCTTGAATAAATCAAGATGTCGTCCAAATACACCATTGCTCCCTTTATTTTGCCTAATACTTTTGTCATCATTTCTTGGAACGTACCTGGTGCTGCTGCAATTCCAAACGGCATTCTGTTGAAACAATATTGTCCGTTCTTTGTTGAGAAAACTGTTTTCTCCTGTGATTCTTCTTCTAGTTCCACTTGGTTATATGCATTACCTAGATCGATTGAGCTGAAAAAGACGGATCCTCCTAACAAATCCAACATCTCGTCTATGTTTGGCATTGGAAATGCCTGCCTCTCTGTTACCGCGTTCAGCTGTCTAAAGTCCAAGCATAGTCTAATATCCTTTTTCTCTTTTTTCCATACACATATTGGCGGTGTATTCCATGGAGAAAATTAAATTTTATCTATATAATATATGAATAAAAATCCAAGGAAATTACGTTAACCGAGCGAAAAATACAAATTTATCGTAAAAACATGTGTGTATTACACACAAAGCGACAAACTAAAATTGTAATTGCGCCATTTTGTAGAGAATTAAATTCTGCCTATACATGGTTACACTTAAATCCCAATCGGACAAAGAGAAAAGAGACAAAGGGGTGAAAAAGAGAGAGAAAAAACAGTAGAGTAGGGTAATGTGTGGAGCCGGGAACAGAGACATATGACGTCATACCCCGGGGGAGGGGTTTTTTTTAATTTTTTTAAAATTTTTTTTTTAATTTTTTTTTTAAATTTTTTTTTAAAATTTTTTAAATATTTTAAATATATTACGTTGCGGTATTTTAAATTTTAAATATATTACGTTGCGGAATTTTAAATTTTAAATATATTACGTTGCGGTATTTTAAATATATTACGTTGCGGTATTTTAATTATTAAACATATTACGTTGCGGTATTTTAAATTTAAATATATTACGTTGCGGTATTTTAAATTTTAAATATATTACGTTGCGGTATTTTAATTATAAATATATTACGTTGCGGTATTTTAAATTTTAAATATATTACGTTGCGGTATTTTAATTATAAAATATATAACGTTGCGGTATTTTAAAATTAAAATATATTACGTTGTGGTATTTTAAATTTTAAAATACCGCAACGTAATTTATTTAAAATTCCGCAACGTAATATATTTAAAATATTGAAAAAATTTTTAAAAAAAAATTTTAAAAAAAAAAATTTAAAAAAAAAATTAAAAAAAAAAATTTAAAAAAAATTAAAAAAAAAACCCCTCCCCTGGGGGGTATGACGTCATATGTCTTTGTGACGTCGTCGATGACGTCATATGTCTTTGTTCCCGGCTCCACACATTACCCTACTCTACTGTTTTTTCTCTCTCTTTTTCACCCCTTTGTCTCTTTTCTCTTTGTCCGATTGGGATTTAAGTGTAACCATGTATAGGCAGAATTTAATTCTCTACAAAATGGCGCAATTAAAACTTTAGTTTGTCGCTTTGTGTGTAATACACACATGTTTTTACGATAAATTTGTATTTTTCGCTCGGTTAACGTAATTTTCTTGGATTTTTATTCATATATTATATAGATAAAATTTAATTTTCTATAAAATAGCTTGATTAAAAATTATGTCTCGTATGTTGTGTGTAATACACACATGTTTTTACGATAAATTTGTATTTTTCATACAGTTAACGTAATTTTCTTAGGATTTTTATTCATATATTATATAGATAAAATTTAATTTTCTATAAAATAGCTTGATTAAAATTTATGTATCTTGTTTTGTGTGTAATACACACATGTTTTTACAATAAATTTGTATTTTTCATACATTTAACGTAATTTTCTTAGGATTTTATTCATATAAGATATAGATAAAATTTAATTTTCTATAATTATAATTGGTTAAAAACTATGTATCTTGTTTTGTGTATAATACACACATATTTTTACGATAAATTTGTATTTATTATACGTTAACGTAATTTCCTTGGATATTTATTCATATATTATAGTGATAAAATTTAATTTTCTATAAAATGGATTGATCTAGAGTTTAAAATGTTGTATTATTTTATTACTTTGTTGCAATATTTTTATAATCTTATAACAATTTGCTTAAATATTTTACATCTGGTGAAATATTTCCGAAATATGTTATTACTTTGTTGTAATTTACTGAAAGACTTCACAATTTATTACAATATTCTTTTTAATTTGTTGTCCGTCTTCGAAATAATGTATTTGTCCCAATTAACATCATTATTTTATTACTTTGTTGCAATATTTTTATTATTTTAGTTACAATTTGAGAAATATTTTACAACTTTGTTGAAATTTTCTGAAATATGTTACTACTTTGTTACAATTTTATGAAAACGTTATTACTGTTTTGCAATTTGATGAAAAATGATATTACTTTGTGGGTTCATCACATTATTTTTTATTAAATTATTATGAAAATGTTAAATAAGTCAACTTTAGCATCAAAATGTGTTTTAAAATATATTTAAAATACCACAAGGTAATGCATTTATTTTTCCTACCCTTTCCTTGATTTTGATTGGTCAGAATATATTTATTTTTCCTACCCCTTCCTTGATTTTGATTGGTCAGAATTTAATCATGTGTAATATATAAGCAGTAACTTTTCAAATGTTTGTCATTTAAACTTTTAATTTAACTTATATAAGTGAATAATTTTTTATTCTCTATCTAATATTAATGATTATTTTCTTTTAGTGAACGGATGCAGTTTATATAAATTTTGTATTGCCGAAAGTCATGAAGATGTGGAGAACTGTAAATCAGTTACATCATCATATTTCAAGATAAATGACTCTACCTTATCGGGTTACATATGTCCGGAATGTCTCATTATATCACCAGGTAGGTGGTTAATGTTTGTACGACAACACGGACACCATCTTAGAAGATTCGAAGAAACGAAGAGCTGGATGATCACTAAAAGTAATACTCTTTCTACTATTAACAATTATTAATTTTTTATAGTACAATCGAAAATGAACACATCATACGATCCTAAGCAGATTAAAGAATATGTTACAAGTTATGTTATTTAAGTTGTTTAATATTAATTATAAATATAGTTAGACAAAACTCTGGCACCACAAAACGAAAGTCAATATTTTACGGAAATGGAGACTCTAACATACAATTGTGTCCACGTCGGGAGTCTGACTTAAATGGTTCTCGTGTTGAATTGACAAGCGATGTATCTGCAATTAATTCTCCTGACATTGTTGTTCCAGATTGTCTCATCAAAGAAATAGAAGATCATATTCAACGAATGGGTACAGTAAAAATCCAATTTGGACTTTGTGCAGAGTTTATCAAAGAGGATGGTGAAATTAAAAAATGGTGTTTGTCGAATAAAGCAATTACAATGTCATCTTCATTTATTAATGATGGAATTGAAAAATTAAAAGAAAAGTTGGAGAAATACACTCAACAAAGTAGTGGGTGGAGAATTCATAAAATATTAGAAGTTACTATGATTTTAACTAAATTATCAGACATAATACATGTGTCTGGTAAGTTTATTTACATTATTATATATATAAATCAAGATATTTACTTAGGTTCAAGTTACATTAAAACGCCAAATTACCTGAAAAACTGCCAAGCTTTAGTTAATGTTCAAAATAATGATCAATTCTGCTTTTTATATAGCATACTGGCCGTATTACATTATGATGACATGCGTCGGGATAGAGAAAGAACAACAAAATATAACTTAAGTGGTAATATATATATATATATATATATATATATATATATATATATATATATATATATATATATATATATATATATATATATATATATATATATATATATATATATATATATTTATAAATGTCATAAATCATTGAATTTTGTTTTTAAGACTTAAAATGGAAATTTGAATGGTTTCCCATGAAGTTGGTTAACAGTTGCCAATTTGAAGCACTGAATCCAAATCTAGCGATCAATGTTCTCAAATATAATAAAGATCCAATTAAACAAAAAACTAATGATATTTTCAAGAATCCGTTCGTTGACTTGGTATATAGAAGTACTTCGACGGGATCTCAGATATATCTCTTATTGATTGAAGAAGGTAATATTTCCTTTAATCATTAAAAATATTAACTAAATTTTAGAATTAAATTATCATTTTTTGGCTGTAACTAATCTCGATCGACTGCTGAATTACAGAGATAGAGTAGAAGGAGTCAGAATCCAATCACATTGGTGTCATACGTGTCTTCATGGGTTTCATTTGGGTTTCAACGTCCTGCTTTTGAAAGACATATAGGTCTTTGTAGGAAGAATGTGGAGCGGACGACTCTATACTCAATGCCAGAGAATAAATATATCGAATTTAAAGACTGGAGTAAAACTATAAAACAGCAGTTTGTTGTCTACGCGGACTTTGAATCAATATTACCTCTAGATGACAAGCACTTCCAAAAACATGAGCCGATTGCATCTGAATTTGTGCTTCTTCATCAAGGTTGTCCGATTCGAAATGAAACATTTGTTGGGAAAAACTGTATCATTCAGTTTATACAAGCATTGGATGATATAGCTACAGACATAGTTTATCCGTGGTATAAAATTAATGGATCGAAGGAAATGATGGAACTCACTTGGGAACAGCAGGAAGAATTTACGAATCAAACTCATTGCTACCTTTGTAAAAAGATTATCAATATACCTGTTCGGGATCATGATCATTTTACCGGTCAATATCTCGGAGCAGCGTGTCAAGATTGTAATTTGGCTAGAAGAATCAATCCGTCTTTACCTGTTGTATTTCACAATCTTCGTGGATATGACATTCATCATATATATTAAAATATGCAATTGGAAAATTCCCCGATTGGAATTTAAATGTTATTCCTCAATCAACAGAAAAGTTTCTCACACTTACAGCGACATCGAAAGGCAGAAGAATTAGATTCATTGATTCTTTACAATTTTTAAATAGCAGCCTGGCAAATTTATCAAAAAATTTACCATGTCTTCCACTGACCTCAGATGTTTTCGAATCACAGATGATGACTTGTAAAACCATTTTTCCTTATGATATGGCTACATCAATGGATGTTTTACAGTCAATACAGAATTACCACTGATTTGGGAGGGAGTTAGTGAAGAAGATTATATACATGCAAATCGAATCTGGCAACAATACAACTGTGAGACACTGCTAGATTACATGCTAGTATATCTCAAGCTGGATGTTTTTCTGTTGGCCGATGTTTTTGAAGCTTTCAGAGAAAAAACATTTGACGAAGATGGACTTGAGGCTCTATCGTTTGTTTCCATACCCGGATTAAGTTGGGCATCAGCTATTAAACAGTTACCTGAACCGGTAGAACTTATTCAAGATCCAGAGCTTTACCGTTTATTTGAAGCTGGTATTCGTGGTGGAATGACATTTATCAACAAACATCATGTTGAAGCTGATGAATCAACACAAATGTCATACCTAGATGTTAATAATTTATATGGATGGGCGCTGTCGCAAAAACTTCCTGTTGGTGAATTTAGATGGATAAATGATCAGACTGAAATGAATGGTATTGTTGAAAGATGTACAAATGGGGATGAGTTTGATGGAGATCGTCGATATGTTCTAGAGGTTGACATCGTCATTCCTGATAGTATACAAGATAAGCTAGATGATTTACCTATAGCTCCTGAGCTTTGTTATCCACCTGGTAGTAAAGTTGAAAAGCTGTTGTTAACTCATGAGCCTAAGAAAAACTATGTAGTTAATGGTAGAATTTTGACAGAGTGGTTGAGTTACGGCGCAAAAGTCACAAAAGTTAATCGTGCTGTAGAATTCAAGCAAGTAGCTATTTTCAAAGGCTATATTGATTACAATACTCAAATGAGAGCAGCTAGTACAGATTCATTTCAGCGAGATTATTATAAGTTAAAGAACAATAGTTTATACGGTAAAACCGTGGAAAACCTTAAGAAACGTATAAATTTGAGATTATGCAGCAAAAGCAAAAGATTGATAACTTATTGTAGTAATCCTATGTTTCGTCGTAGCATCAAGATTGCGGATGATCTCATTGCTGTTATACTTGATAAGGAAATGGTGTGTTTAGATAGATCAATGTATATTGGACAAACCGTACTTGATTTATCTAAACTTCGCATGTACCAGTTTCAATATAAAGAACTACAGAGTTATAGAGAAGAATTCAATTGTCAAATTAATATCGTAGCCGGTGACACAGATTCCTTCTTTTTAGAGTGTAAAAATGTTGATTTACGCTTACAACTGTATCCAAAAATGATTGCCGATGGGCTCCTAGATACTTCAAATTATCCAGTGACTGATCCATTGTTCTCAGATAAAATTTGTTCGGTAATCGGGAAATTCAAAGATGAGAATAAAGGAAATCAATATAAAGAATGGGTGTTTCTTCGACCCAAGTACTACTCACTCCAAGGCGATAAAAACACTCTAAAAGCCAAAGGAATAAGTCTTACAAATTCTAATATCACCCATGAAGCCTATAAAAAGTGTATACTGATGGTGGAACAGTGAGCATCCAACAAAAGAGAATAGGAAGTGTTAATCATCAGTTGTATACTTTCATTACAGAAAAACGAGCTCTCCAATGTTTGGATGATAAAAGGTATTGGTACAATTGTAATGAGAGCTATGCCTACGGTCACTATAAGATTCGTCAAATGCATATTGCAACTGCTATGTCTAGAAATGAATGCAAATCGAAACAAGCACTTTAACAATTAAATTTATGTGAATAATAAAATATATATTGTGAATTATTTGACTTAGTTAATTAAAATGTGTTTTATCATTTAATTATTCATTTGTCCAATTAATTTAGATAATTAGTTTCAAGTAAGAAATATTATTTTCGTGTTTATTTTATTTATTTATTTATTTTTTCCGAAAAAGTAATATCCGGTTTATCTAAAATTAACTCAGCGTTTTATTTTATAATAAATTAAATAATTTCTAATTAAAATTTTATTCAAATTGAAATATTACTGTTATAATTTACGCTCTTGTTAGAATATAATGTAAATGTAAAATTTAAAAAAAAAATAATAATAATAAAAATAAATAAAAAATAATAA
Organism: Schmidtea polychroa; assembly: GCA_959609185.1. NCBI lineage: Eukaryota > Metazoa > Platyhelminthes > Tricladida > Dugesiidae > Schmidtea > Schmidtea polychroa. The sequence goes on from CAUHTR010000197.1 coordinate 13,092, forward strand.
TAAATAAATAAAATAAATAATAATAATAATAATTAAAATAAAATATTAATAAACTAATTAATTAATTAAATGTAATAAATTAAAAATTAACTAAAGTAAGTAACTAAAATAAAAACATAATAAAATAATTAATTAAGAAAATTAAAAAAGAAAAAACTAATAAATAGAAGTAATTAAATTAAATTTAAATTAAAAAAATAAATAAATTAAAAAAAAATAAATAAATAAAAATAAAAAAATAATAATAATAATAATAATAATAATAATAATAATAATAATAATAATAATAATAATAATAATTAAATAGCGTAAGTAATTAAAATAAAATATTAATAAACTAATAAATTAATTAAATGTAATAAATTAAAATAAAACATAATAAAATAATTAATTAATAAAATTAAAAAGAAAAAATTAAAAAGAAGTAATTAAATAAAATGTTAATTTAAAAAATAAATGATTCGATTGGTCTATATTTGATCTTGATATTCCATGAACTTGAAAGTGCGCTGGAGTCCTTACTACATACTACTTATGTTTTAAAATGTTAAAAAATAAACCACCTTGTCGGGAATTTCTTGGTATTTTCAAATATAACATCATGAAAAATGTGTGAAACATTCGGTAAGTTTTTTAAAATTGAAAAGCTCTCAATGATTTTTAAAAGTTTGAAATTTGAATATATTTTTTAATGGATATGATAATACATTGATTGATATAGCATTAGATAGATAGTTTTTTCCTCTTTCCATAAATATATAGATTATTATATTAACACACGGCACAAATGTTTTATTAAGTTTTAAAAATTTTAAATGTGAGGAAAAAACTAAGACTTTTAAGTTTTTGGGCCTTTGTGAAATCTTGGACCCCATGACCCAACATGTCATCTATAATAGTGTCTATCTTTTCAATGAAATTTGAGCAAAAAATATTTTTAAAATGTCAATTCAAATTGGATCAAAGATGCAAAAAGAATAAAATGGTATCGCTTTTCGAGGTTCATAAATACACACAAAGGATCTATGGTTAAGTACATATACAAACAAGCTTACTAACACATAAAGACATTGTTGTATTTTGGCTTCATTTAATATAATGACAACATCAAATTTGATTTAGCAGCTGTGGCAAGTTTCTAAGTGTAATAATAAAAATAAGATTTTCATGATACATATGTAAATATCTACAGGATAATAATAATAAAGGGAAAGCTTTTTTCAGAACCGTGTAACTTCAAATTCCTATAAAAAAGGAACAGGCAGAAAAGATTTATGTGTATAATGATAACAGATTTATTGTGAAGAGTCACATCTACTTAATTTCATTTTACTAATTTTATTTTTAGTGAAAAAGATCCTGGAAGAATTTAGGCAGAAAATTTATCAACTGCGTCATGGAAAAGTGAAGTACCAGAAATCAAGTGTTTTAAGCTGTGCTACTGAGAATTGTTGAGTACACCTGAATAACAAAAAATTAAAAAATGTTTCAAAATGAATAAAAATGCTCACAAATTTGAATAAGATTAATGAAGCGAAGATATTGGAAAACGAAAAAAATATAGCAAAAAATCAATGAAATCAAATAACGAAACGTGAAAAGATCGTTCTTAATTAATAAGAGCAAATGAAAATGAAGAAAACAAAAAAAAACAATTTGTGAATGGAAATTTCTTATCTTAAGAGTTTACACGAGATAATGTATGGAACAGTCGGAAAAATTAGAAGGCAAGAAAATGAAATAAAATGATTTATCTTGACAGGTGTAAGAGATAAAACGGGAATTAGGAATGTCCAAAAAAATATGTTGGAAAACAAAATAACTATCTATAAGTTTCAGGAAATGACAAAGTATAAAAGAAAGACACTAATTGCAAAAGACAGAAGGAAATTTATTTAGAGAAGCAGAATTAGAAAGGAGATTATTGAAGAACATTTATGGTATTCAATAAAATTATGCTGTTCAGAATTCATTCAAATCCACCGACAACTAACCCCAATAGATTTAGGGGTGACTTGGTTCAACCCAGAGGATATGAAGAAAACTAAAGTTCCCAGATCAAACCATACTTTGGGCCTATGAATTATGTTTTCGAAAATTGGAGGTCAAAGTAACTCAAAGTCAAAACTACGGAGAATTTATTTGCCCTTAATTCAAAAAAAAATTCAGAACTATTTCCACCAAGAGAAGACGCTCCACAAGACGATGACAAACAATGTTATATGGAGTTTTGGCAAAAAAAGTAAATAAGTCTTTATCGTTTACCAACCCAGAACTTGTGAAAATTAGGAGTGAAATATCATCGTGTCGGCTTGATCACTCGTGTTTCCAGGTTAATGCCAAGTGTACAGTAAGTTCTAAGTTCATTGCTAAATTAGTACTTGTGCACAATTAGAATACTAAGGCAAACCCCTGTTCAACTTTATAAAATTCCCAAATAATGTATGATATCAATAAAGTGAATCTGAAAAGAAATTTTCAAAATATCATCATACATAAAATAAAACATACAATAACAGTTTTATGCGAGTTGTTAAAACTTCACAGTGGGTGTGATAATCATTTTTTAAACTTCACAAATAATTTAATTAATTGTTTTACTTTGTTTATATAACTAAAAAAAATTACATCGTAAATTGTCCTTTTTAATTTTAAATTTTAATTGAATTTATTTAATATTCTATTTGTCATTATTATGTGTTTATAAATATGATAATTTCATTTATAATTTGGTTAATAAATTAAATTATAATATTTATTAACGTTTAAAATTAGATTTTAAATTGTAGTAGTAGCTGTTAAGCTTAAGAGTTTAATTGACAAAATAAGCCTAATGTATAAAAATTTATTAGTTACATAATAATTCGTATTTTTATGATATAATTTCTAAATTGGCACTAATGTGACACAATCTACTTTTAGATGTCCTGTTGTCATTGTACTTGCGCTATATTGACAGGTTTAGTTGGCATTTGTCTCTTGATGATTTTTAAATGGTTGCATAAAATTTGGAAGTCAGATGAAGAATTATTATCTTTAAAGAATAAAACGGTAGTCATTACTGGAGGCTCAAGTGGGATCGGCTTGTGTCTGGCAAAATTGGCGTATAGTTACGGTGCTCATGTTACCATAATTGCTCGAAATGTAGTTCGTTTAAAAAAAGCTGAAGAAGAAATTCGAAATCAAACGTGTGTTTCAATTGGTCAAATAAAATATTTATCGGTGGATTTAACCATTGACTATTACACCATTGAGAAACAATTAAAACAAATAATAGGTATTTTTTTAAATATTGATTTTTCGTATTATCGATTTTTTATTAAAATTCCTCGTCATAAAATAAATATTTGAACTTTACCGCTAAAATATTGTAACTTTTATTTTATATGGAAATTAAATATTTAAATAATTATCTTTTATCTACTTCACTATTGGTTGACGGTTTTCGCTTTCTGTTTTCTTTATTTTTATAATATTAGACATCAATAAATTATACAAATTTATTGATTTTATATTATTGATAAATTATGGTCTACTAAAAATGAAGAAAAAAGAAATTTAAATGAATGGGAAATGTTAAAAATTTCGCTAATTGAATTTCGATGAAATATTTTAGTTTTTATGATTTGTTTATATTTTCTTTTAACATTTTTATTCATATCCACTGCGACTTTAAATTAATTTTTTTTCACTGGTGTCATACAGATTTTTTCCACTGCCTTTTTCAATATTATTTGGTAAAAAATTGATCTTAAGTCATAATGAAAGTAAAATATCTGAGAAGGTTGGAAGTTTGATTCGGCTGAGGAATATCAATATCATTTGCTGGTTTGTACACTTGCAATTCAATCAATGAATATGAACAACTGCCATCTCTGTTCTCGAGTTCTTGAACATTGTCGATATAAGGGATTGATCAATATTAGTGAGCGTATAGTTACAATAAGATGTGTATGTGTAAAATAGGCATGTCTGATTTTTAAATTTTATTAAAAATTTTTTAATAATTATTGGGAACGTGTAATTTTTGAAGCCTTGTTTATAAAGTCATTTGATCCAAAAAGTAATGTTCAGAGTGCTGCGAACAGTTGTGTAGTGAATGCATTGTTTGTTAATTATTGTTTATTTAATGCCGAAAATATAAATTAAAAGCATTGTTTGAATAAAGTTTTATTTTAAATATCCATTTTAGTTATCCATGCCATTTGTTCTTCAATCATATTATATTTGTTTTTTAACCGTTACATGTCTTAAAAACACGATGAAAATAGTTCCTTATTCCGTTCATCCAGTTGTTATCAATTTTGAAATATTGGGTATGGGTTCACATAATGCATTTATATACATACGAATACATACAGACGATTTTTGTTTTGTGAGAAATTTAAGTATTGATTTTTGCTTAAAAATAACTATCCTTTTCGAAACCGCTAAATCGTATATACTTTTAAGAAATATAACATTCTTCATGTCTCTCAAACCATATCATAGCTATATCTAAGCATTGAAGCACTTAATATGTGTTCTACAGCTATTTCGGATATTACCTCGATTTTTTAAATTTGGAATCCAGGATCGTTCGCATCATAATTTAATCACTAGCTGTTGTTTTCATTGCATTCACTGCATACAGAAATTTGTTTTAAGTTTTACTGATTTTTTCTATAAAACTGTCTTTTAACGAATCAACAATGTCTGCATTACTATTAATAGAACTTATGAAGTCTTTTAAAAATTGTGTTCTACCATGTTGACACATTTAGAGAAATTCAACTCTCTGCAACCATGTAGCAATAGTTCTGTAAATCAATTCTTTGTGGGAACTGATCCATCAGTTACGACTTTACGAGCGTATATATACTTTAGTCTGTCGTGAGTCAGTTTAATTTTGGTTATCGTGTGTTATGTAATAAATTCGGTATTTCTGGGTGTTAAATCTTTTTTTGTTCAATCAGGATAATCGGGGTCCAAATAATAGAGGTTCTAATGTATTTATTTTGAAATAAAAAGATTTGATTACTTAATAAATAAAATGATATTTTTGTATGTCAATCATGCTGACACTGTTTAGTGTGTTCACAAGTTAGGGAGCTTAAGCTTTGGACCGGTTTGAAAGTCACAATTTCTGACTGCCAAATTGAAATTACTATCTTGAATGTCGGTGGTCTCAGAACCCCTAATAATATTCTCTGAAAAATTCAATTCAGAATTATCAGCTTCATTTTTCTATAGCCAAAATTTTAAATTTGACTAAATATTCAGTGAAATCTCATTTAAAGAGGAAAATTTTTTCAACTAGTTTTTAACATGCGTGTTACCTAAATTTTTGATTAGACCAAATTCACCTCAACGAATTGGTACAAAATATACCATTAAAATTGTAAATAATTTCTAAAAAATATTAAAAAATGAGATGATATTTATGTTAGTGACTATAAAAACTATATTCTAATTCAATTTTTAGTCTCTGTACTTAAGAACATAAAAGAAAGTAAATAATTAATTAACTGTAGTTGAAATTTTAAAATTATTAAAAATGAAAAAAGTAATTACATGTATGTAGGAAATACAATTGTTATGGTTAGTACAAAAACCAAAAAAAAATTATATAAAAGGAAGGCATAAGAAATATTGGTAAAATCAATAAAAGTGCAAATCTAATTAAAACTTGCTAAAAATCAAAAATCCATATTGAACTATATATGGTTGAACGCCAAATGGATAGACGAGTTCAGAAATTATAATTAAAATTTAATATGGTGATCACAGAGAAAGTTAATGCGAAAAAAACAAATTAATTAATCCTTAATGGGAAGCCCGAGCCCATGGGAAACCCGAGCGCTGAAGGAAACCCAAAGAGCAGTGAGACCCAATCGACCAGATAAGAGAGGGAATATTTCGAGCGCCAATCTAGGCTAAACAAATTAAAATAATTTGGAAACCTTCAAATGTTTACCTACGATTCCCGGAAGATAATTAATTGTAATTCTGTAGATAATTGTCCTCTCAGAAACAGTATAAAAAGAGAGCTCGGAAACAGGCAAGTCGCCAGTTGGTCGTAGAAACAAAGAGAACCTCAGAGAATCAGGCGATCAGTGATCAGAAAAATAAATATAGTAATTCTGTTAGAAGATGGGAGAATAATAAAAATTTTAAAATTAAAATATTATACAATAGGGGCAGATAGATAGAGAATAAATATACATATTCAGAAATAAGTTAATGAAAATTGATTCGAATACAAGATAACTATGATGATGACAATTTGGTGATCTATCGACAATTATGACTATATTGATTAGATTATTTTATTTTGATTATGACAACATCGATTGTTTTTATTTTTATGGTGATGTGAATTTTTAAATAGCAATCAATTTTGAACTTAATTACAGATTATATTGATTATTTTAAGAATTTAATGACATTTTATTGAAAAATATTGTCGACAACACACAAAAATAGGTCTCTTGAAAGCAAATTAATTAATTTACAATTTTATATTGTTATTTTACTTACAATTATTATTATTATTATTTCAATGGAAAATGGTGAAATTATTATTATTATTATTATTATTGTTATTATGTGTGTATTGTTGTTGGTTTGGTGGCAGTGCTGAGTGCACTGTATTTGTTCAGTACACGGAATGCACTATGTTTATTTAGTGTTGGCTCAAATTATTTAAATAATTGATTTGTTTTTTGTAAAAGTGGATTAGTTTTGATATGGCATATTCAAAATGGTGCTGACAATGTTACAAAGTCAAAAAATGAATTCTTTAATTAAATCAAGATAAAATTAGTTTTGCAAGATAAAATTAGAAAAAAATCCATATAATCATTAATTAGTTTCATTACAGTATTATATGGATAATCAATTTGATCTAGTATATGTAGTGACATATCAAATTGTTTTAGAGTTGAGTCATACTGATAAATTTTTAACAGCTATAGCTTTAGAGTTTAGAGATAAATATAAAAATATGCTTGAATCTCAAAATTTTCCTTGGGACTTTTCTTATTTCGTACCAATAGTTGATTCCACGCTTTTAACTGTAAAAATAATTTTATGATATCTTTTCAAGAATCATATAAAGCGGCTAAAACTTGAAAATCAATGATCAAAAAAATGTTTATAATCAGTTGACTGAAATATCCAAAAATAGCTATAATAAGTTTATTTCAATTGGAACTTAAAATTTATAACATTTCCATTTAAACACAAAATATAATTTAACATAGTTAACATAATTTAACCAATTGTTTGTTTTTAATTGCACCGGGTGCAGGATTGTTTATTTTGTTTTTTTATTGTAATGAGTGCCCGTTATTTTTAATAAAGAAATATTGTTTTAACAGAAGAGTTTATTGACATTCAAAATGGAGTGTCAACAGAAAATTGATATATATATATATATATATATATATATATATATATATATATATATATATATATATATATATATATATACAGACTGATATTTCAGTCAAAGCTCCCCAAAAAATCATTTGCGAAGAAGAATTGCAAATTCAGTAATTGATATTGCAATATAAATTTGAGCATACAGATTTACATAACCGAGCTCAGGTAATAGCATTTAGAGACTATTAGCAAAGAAAACAAGACAAAAAGAGAACCCTATATAAAATTACATAATTGACTGTGTGAAAAGGTGAATATTTTATTTTGTAATATATCATTATTGTTATCAAATAAAAGTCTTGAAAGAACCAGTGTTTGACTTATTTATTTATATAAGATCATCAAGTTGAGATTCTTGGAACCTCAACAATTCAAAAAAAGTTTAATCCTTGTACCAGAAAAGGTGATTGCCCTTTAGGTTATTTACCTTATCGAGTGATAATTATTTAAAGCGAAAGGTGCAAATATAGTCGCAAATTGTGATTTGAATGAAATTGAATAAAGTTATTCTGTGTTGGGGAGAGAACCGACTTTAAAAATACAACCCAACACAATTTAAAAGTAATAAAGAGAAACTATAATTAAATCTTAATATTCAATATTACGATTTAATCATACTTAAAATTAATCAAAAACGATCAAAACGATTAATCAAAAACGAGCTCTCCAATGTTTGGACGATAAAAGGTATTGGTTCAATTGTAATGAAAGCTATGCCTACAGTCACTATAAGATTCGTCAAATGCATATCGCAACTGCTATGTCTAGAAATGAATGCAAATCGAAACAAGCACTCTAACAATTAAATTTATGTGAATAATTTGACTTAGTTAATTAAAATGTGTTTTATCATTTACTAATTCATTTTTCCAATTATTTTAGATAATAAGTTTTAAGAATTTTTTTTTCATGAAAAACTTTTTTTTAATTAACAGCGTTATTTTATAATAATTCGAATAATTACTAATTAAAATTTTGCTCAAATTGAAATATTATTGTTACAATTTACGCTCTTGTTAGAATATATTAAATGTAAATGTAAAATAATAATAAAAAAAATAATTAAAAATAAAGCAAAAAAATTAATTAAATAACGTAAGTAATTAAAATAAAAACATAAAGTAATTAATTAATAAAATTAAATAAAATTTAAATTGATTCAATTGACCTATATTTAATCTGGACATATTTCATGACCTTGAACTTGAAAGTGTCCTGGATTCCTCACTACATACTACTTATTAGTTATATTAAATAAAACTGGTACAAAAATTGTTTAAAACGTATGAACCTTCCTTGTAAAAAATTACCTTATTTTCTGATTTCAAAGAATTTAAAACTGTCATAAATTGTATTTTCACGTCAGAAATGTAATAAAGTGTACAACGTTTAGCTAAACTTCTACTTATTTGATGAGACTAGAGATTACCATTTAAATAAGGCTTTAAATTTTTAGAAGTTGGTTTTGTAATGACAATGTAATTAAGATTTAAATTATCCTTATAATTTAATTCATTGTTCGCAAATATATAACGACGACCCATATTGTTTTAAAGACATCATAGATCTTATTGTACTGAATAAATAAAATTCAACAATAAACAAGCCACAATTTATTAAACATTTTGATAAACTCTGTATTGTTTCTAACGTTGTAGAATAATATAAAATATAAGTCAAAAATAAGAATGCAACCACCATATCATTCATTATTATTCATTAATTAGTAATGAGATATTTGTTTTTCATTATATTTGGTTAGTTTTACCTAAATCTGCATTGACTTTTGTCGCAGTTCATCTTATTTGATTTTCAAGGTTTAACGTCTAAAAATGATCGTTGATAGTTTTTGAAGAAATATCATTTCAGAAAACGTTGCCCTTCATTCATACGTGGATACGAATGCGTTCACGATTAATCATTAATGGGATTTTAATTGAGAACATAAATTTTGAATTGGAATTTTAATTCACTTTAATTAAATTTTAAAAAATTTCTAACTCAAAGAAAAATATTTAATTTTATCGATATTTTTTTCAATATAATGATAATCATAATAATATTTTAAAGACATTCCAAATAATAATTTTCTATAGATAACTTTGGCGGTCCGTTATCAAATTGTTAATGGTCAGCGGTTTGGATAGATTTGATCTAAAAAGAACAGTCAGAATGAAAATAAATTAAATATCATAAAAAGAAAACAGATCAAAAGTAACCAAAAAATTAATAAATATTTAATTATAGTTTAAATAATTGCCAATTTGATTATAACTGGATGATAAGGTGATCGTTTTCATTTGTCAAGAAATATCGTGGAGTGGGTAATTGGTGCGCATTTGCGTAAAACTAATTTCACTCATTCAAACTATTTATGATTCGCATTCAATAAAAAGATATAATCATAATTTAGTTTCAATAGAATTTTAATAATTTCGATAATTAAATTAAAATATTTAAGGTCTGACTGATATTTTAATAAATTGTGCCGGTGGAGCATTGTCAAAGGATTTTCATAGAATGGATCCTGAGAATATTGAAGCTCAAATGCGCCTTAATTATCTATCGTCGGCACATGTCACTCGGATAATGTTGCCAGCAATGTTGGAAACTAAAACTCAGTGTCGCGTGACGTTTGTTTCTAGTATGGCTGGTCAAGTGGGAATTTACGGATATGCTTCTTATTCTGCGAGTAAGTTTGCATTGCGAGGTTTAGCAGAATGTCTACAAATGGAAGTGGCCAATCACGGAGTTTCAATAACTCTTGCTTTTCCTCCGGATACACAAACTCCGGGATTTGATGTAAAAATTGGATTTTTCGATTTTATTTGTTAGAGATTTTTCTTTAATTTAGAAAGAACAAATTGGTAAACCCGAAATCACGAAGAAATTATCATCAGCCGGTGGTTTATTATCGCCGGATATTGTTGCTCGATCCATTATGAAATCTACTTTAAAGGGAGATTTTTTCACCAGTATTGGATTAGATGGATGGCTGCTCACTCAACTGACGCACGGGATGTGCTTTCCCCAATCCGTCATGGATTTTATGACATTAGTTTTTCTATCTCCAATTTTACGAATTATATCAACTGGTTACGGGCTTTGGATGAGATATATTGTATCCTCTAGTACCTAGTTTTCTTTATTTAGAAACAAATAGCGAATATTTGTGATAGCATTCCATTTACATTTTATATTAAGGCTAAATTATATTATATTTTTAATGAATAAAATTTATTATGATTTATGTGGTGTTAATTTATTGTTTGTAAAATTCATTGTTTTTGGTCAGTTTTTTCACATTCTGTAGTATCCGTTGTTAATTGTTTAGGTATATATAATAAGAACTTTCAATTTTCAGCTCTAATTTTTTATTCAATTGACATTTTATTTATTAAAAAATTGACTATGAATCAGTAAATATATCGATGTTTTTTTTATATTCACGAATTTTCGGCACAGCATATTTCTACTAATTTGACTAATTGCTTTATATTAGAACAGGTAAAGTCAGAAATTACCATTTTAATATTTATTTCATTGAAAACCCAACAGTATATATATTTTCATCTGAGGTACATCAACATATGTTCAGTGGCTCGGAAATCAGATTTAATATGCAATGAATTTCAGATTTGAAAAATTTCAATTTTTTAATTTAATTTATTAAAAATGAAATTAACTACTGATTAATTGATTGTCATTACAAAAAATTGAAAGATAGAGCAAAAGTTGAATATTGTGATTTTATGGGTTTTTAATGATTAGATATTATAGATTTTTAATTTTAAAAAACAAAATTTTCAAAAATTACATTTTTTGTCATGAAATTTGGTTTTGTGTAAACTCATTGAATATATTTTTGCTCTTCAATTTTTAAGATATTTTGAAATATTAATGAAAAGAAATAAATGAAAATGAATTTTAAAAAAATGAACATAAAATTTGTTTAAATTATTTAAAGATGGAACATAAATTATTTTTAAATTTGCATTAAGATCTAGTTTTCATACTATCTAATGGCTTTATTAAAATAATGTAAGTAGATTTTAAAATATTTTTATTTCTAAATTGTAAATGATGACATTCCTTGCACCACTCTTAGTTGACGTGTTCTAAATTTTCACCTATTTGGTAACTGATTATTATATATATATATATTTTACTTTGAATATAATTTCTGCATGTTTTTTAAAAATTTTATTTAGATTGAATAAAACAGAATGAAGAGCTAATAATTGTGAATAAACTAACGGATAATTAAGTAAGTACATTAATTATATATTAATTTGCATAGGTATCTTCTTTCTAATTTTTGTTAGTTTGATCGAATTATGCATAAAGAAATGCAGAGTCATAGTTTGTTATTATGATTTATCATAATGACCTGGTAACTCGGTGATATTTTAATAAATAATTATTATTTTTGTGATGAAAAATTTGAGCCTAATAATCACTCCTGTGATTTTCAATGATAGGTCTGATGACTTTTCACTACATATTTTTTATATATTATTAATAAAGTATTTAATTTTGAACTAATTTAGATAATACTGGATCTCATTATAGAAAGACGAAAATGGTTAAGACTGACTGAAATAATATATTTTTAATACTTTGTGTTTTTGTATTTTTTATTTATTCAGTTGTAACGATTTTAATCTAAGCATTACGGTTTAGCATTGTTTGTCAATTTTTTAATAGTCATTATTTGAAAGTATATTAAAGTAGTTTTTATTTTCTATTTCTTTGGATGCATTTTGTGCCTATCCCGCAGTGTATAAATAATACCAAGTGGAAGTTGTAATTGTAAAGTTAAATTGTTAGTATTAGAATAGAAATTTATTTTTTATGCATTATTCATTTTAGTTAATTTTCAAAAAAAATTCCTAAATCAAGTAATTAATATAATGATAACATCAATGATCGGGTGCATAGTAAATGTTAAATATACTGATTAAAATAAAATATACCGATTATATTTTTATACCGATTAAATGTTAAATACCGTTTAATTAAAAAGGAGAGGGTTTTTTTCTCGAACATATTAAGACGTACATGAAAAAAATTGTTTGTATTAGTATAAATTGTTAGTATTAATATAAGAAAATTTTAGTTGAAAAGGTTTAATTTTAGAAATTTATTTTTTATGCATTAAGATATAACGTGTTCCAAAAAAATTCCAAAATCAAGTAATTAATATAAATAAAAAAATAGCATTAATAAAAAATAACATCAATTATCGGGTACATAGTGGAAAATGATAATTATACTGATAAAAAAAAAATATACTGATAAAAATGATAATTATATATACTGAAAAGAAATTAATGAAAACTAGATCTTAATTTCATACTTAAAATTTCATATTTAAAAAGTAAAAGGGAACATATTAAGAAGACCATGAAAACCATATTAAATGCAAATGTCATTTTACTAATTATATGTTCCTTTTGACTCGAAGAAGTGACATTTTAAGATCCTTCATTCCAAAAATCTGAAATAGAATAAATAAATACTCGTCTCAATATCGACTTTTATAAATTTCTCCGTTAGTTTTATCGCAATTTTTCCACTATTCGTTTGGTTTTTGTTTCTCGGTTTCTGTCTAATCAAATGTTTCACACTTCTCTTCTCTCGCATTTCCGACTGTTCCCATTTTGTTTTTTACTTTTCTCTACAATTCCGATATCTGACAAGCTGGTAAGCATGGCTGCATTTTGTGCCTACCTTGCACTGTATAAGTAATGCCGGGTGAAAGTCGGTTACTGGTGGTCAAATATATATCTTTGGTGAGCGCACCAATGGCACTATAACTGTTGGGTACTCTATGGGTCCACGGACTACCGATAGAAGGTCCCTTGCCGAAATTGTTTTCCCAAACACCCTTACACAAATTTTCAGTCTCCAGACGCGTATTTGCAATTTCAGCGTTTGGTCTGGGGCAGCTTGGGTCTAGAGTTGGAGAATTTGCGAATTCTTCTTTTTCATTTCTGCCGGGCTAAACCAAGTGCCCTCGAACTCCCGGTACTTTTCGTTGCGTATTTAGAATAATTTAAAATTATATTTTATGAATTTGATATTGATACATGCACATACATATGCATACAAATATATCCGCACATATATATATATATAAACACACACATACATAAACCTAAACATGTATATAATTTAAATCATATTGATGTCGTTTGCGACCATTTTATTATCTGGGGGGGGGTGTTAGTAAAAATAGACCTTAGTGATTTGCTTTAATTATTGGGGATGTTCTAAAATTAAATTTGTCGTTAGGGGAATTATTTTTATAATATAATTGGTTTAGTATGGGTTACCGGGGAAAGATACGATGAATCATTATAATGATAACAATAAAAAGTAGTCATACTAATGGTAGTAGCATTAATTTTAAAATGACGATAATAACATAATGATCAAAGGCGGCGTTCGTCGCACCAGACTGGATGACAGCTGAAGCAGATATGTGGAGTCGAATGTCATGAGAACAGTATGGGTAAAGGAATGGGTAAATAAGAACAAACAGGCATCAGCGTCGAACAGAGAACCGATTAAACCTGTAAAACTCTCGTTGATTGTATCTTTGAATTTTGAGAGATTTGTGTTATAAAAATATAGGTAGATAGTAAAAAGGAATTTCCAAAAACAAAACACGATGAAAAAGTATATCTTACCAGCTTGTCAGAGATATCGGAATTATCTCTAGACAGATACCGAGACACAAAAACCAGACAAATAGTTATTGGCAAACGAGGAAAAACGGGAAATGGAGAAATTATGTGAAAAAAAGTCTGTAAAACGATTTGTTAAAGAAAAATTGGTTTGTTGAGAAATATTTGAAGAAAGTAAAAGAAAACAACCAATTAGAAGTCCCAGTCGATAAACTAGTAGTTAGTTAAAGAAATAGATAATAAAAACTACTTTAATATACTTTCAAATAATGACTATTAAAAAATTGTCAAACAATGCTAATAAACCGTAATGCTTAGATTAAAATCGTTACAACTGAACAAATAAAAAATACAAAAACACAAAGTATTAAAAATATATTATTTCAGTCAGTCTTAACCATTTTCGTCTTTCTATAATGAGATCCAGTATTATCTAAATTAGTTCAAAATTAAATACTTTAATAATAATATATAAAAAATATGTAGTGAAAAGTCATCAGACCTATCATTGAAAATCACAGGAGTGATTATTAGGCTCAAATTTTTCATCACAAAAATAATAATTATTTATTAAAATATCACCGAGTTACCAGGTCATTATGATAAATCATAATAACAAACTATGACTCTGCATTTCTTTATGCATAATTCGATCAAACTAACAAAAATTAGAAAGAAGATACCTATGCAAATTAATATATAATTAATGTACTTACTTAATTATCCGTTAGTTTATTCAAAATTAATAGCTCTTCATTCTGTTTTATTCAATCTAAATAAAATTTTTAAAAAACATGCAGAAATTATATTCAAAGTAAAATATATATATATATAATAATCAGTTACCAAATAGGTGAAAATTTAGAACACGTCAACTAAGAGTGGTGCAAGGAATGTCATCATTTACAATTTAGAAATAAAAATATTTTAAAATCTACTTACATTATTTTAATAAAGCCATTAGATAGTATGAAAACTAGATCTTATTGCAAATTTAAAAATAATTTATGTTCCATCTTTAAATAATTTAAACAAATTTTATGTTCATTTTTTTTAAATTCATTTTCATTTATTTCTTTTCATTAATATTTCAAAATATCTTAAAAATTGAAGAGCAAAAATATATTCAATGAGTTTACACAAAACCAAATTTCATGACAAAAAATGTAATTTTTGAAAATTTTGTTTTTTAAAATTAAAAATCTATAATATCTAATCATTAAAAACCCATAAAATCACAATATTCAACTTTTGCTCTATCTTTCAATTTTTTGTAATGACAATCAATTAATCAGTAGTTAATTTCATTTTTAATAAATTAAATTAAAAAATTGAAATTTTTCAAATCTGAAATTCATTGCATATTAAATTTGATTTCTAGAGTGGCATTGTGTTTTGCAATTGCCAAAATCAGTAAACGGAGCTTATTAATATAATTTTATTCTAGATTATTAGGATAAGTGATTATGAAATGATTTACATTTATTTCAATAAAGATTTAAAATGATTTTTTAAGATAATTTTCATATTTAAAATTAATTTACATGCTGTAAATGAAAATACCTCCAGGGTGATTTCAGTTAAATTATATTAAATTAATTCGGCTCAATTGAAATAATAGTTATTGAATTTCTATTTATTTTATTAAAATAGATTATTTTATTTTAGCTGTCGGCATCATCAAAATTATTATAGCAAAAATATTATCAAAATAAATAAAATGATTGCAATATTTTATTGATTCAAGATCTTTAACACCTTCAACAATATCAGGAAAAACTTCATAAGTTTCATTGTCAACACTAACGAATCCGTATCCATTTTTGAGTTAAGCCATTTATCATGTCCACTAACTTGAAATTGATTCATAATTGAAATAAGAAAAAACATTTTGGCAAAGATTCATTTTTCAAAATCGAAAATTCCAGAAATCGAAAAATCCACAAATAGAAACAATCATTGAAATACACATTAAAAATATCGAATACTTAAAAATTTAGAAAACACAACACACTGAAAACTCAGTCTTGATTGATGGAATGAGTCAGCAAATCAACGAAAAAAGTACAAACATTTAATTTAATGACACACGTACACACACACCAAACCATGAGGCTGACACAAACAGAGAGTATACAAAGTAAAGAGAATATCTAGTTAAACTTGATCGACCGAAACAACATTCATAGTTGATGTTATCTTTTAATTTCATTTCTGTTTTTATTTTAAAAAATTCAAATTTAATTCAAATAGTAAAAATTTTGTCTGACCTGGTAATTTTTGGCGTGCGTGATAGCTTGTGATGACTGTATAAGACTTTATAAACTGCTGCACACAGCTTAGAGGGAACGTTGCTTTTGATCTAACTCTGTGTGCTTTAATGAAACATGTTCGAACTCTCGTTAATTATGATTTATCACAGTTACAATATTGTTGGGTTATTATTTAACAAAGTCGGTTAGTTTTTGTCTCCTTGTTTTTTTTATTACTGCAATCGAAAAACTAAAACCCAACAAAAAATGCTTTATTCAATATTTATCACAATTACAAATTGCCACTGTTTTTTCAACTTTCTTTCCAAATAATATATAAGGTAAGTTGCCCAATGGTAAGTTACCGCTTCTGGTAAAATAATTTGTAATTTTCATTAAATTCACTTAGATTTTATCTTTCGTTTCTCTCAAAACTTCGTAAACACTCACAATTTCTTTAGTGGTTTATTCAAATAACCTGCAATTCGCTTTCAACTGCTCACTTTTTATACCTTGTCTTTCAAAACAATTTAATTGCTGTTCAACGATTATTACCTCACTTTGGGTCTAATTGCATAAACAACAAGTAAATTGATAAGCCCAGTCTTTGCTGGTTTATCTAAACTTAATCTGACAATTTAATAATCTCCCGGGCTTCCCTCACTTCTCGTCTGCCTATACGCATCGGAATTTCCATTAACTCGGACTTCCCACTAGCTGATTAATTAATTTTAAATAATTTGTTTTTACGTTATAACTTTTCCTGGGCTCGACTCTCAATTTGGTGCTCAACAATACCCGTTTCCCCCTGTCAATATTATTTTTCAAATGTTATAAATTTTTAATTAATTTTTGAACTTTTGTCATTTCAATATTTTTATTGATTTTATTTCTGTTTCCATTTTACTTTTGTGCTTTTCTATATTACCCCAACAATATCGTCTGTGCTCTATTTATTATTACTTATTAATTACTATTATCATTAATTTCTCAAAACTAGGATACATGATTCAAGGGAAGAACAACAAAATCTACTATAGAACAAAGAGACATGAATTGTACCGATGTTTTGAATTCAAAGCAACCGGTGCGACAAATATCAAATGAATTGAGAGTTTTAGCTTCATTGTTTCTAGTAAAATGAATATTTAAAAGTTATCCACTTATTAAGAGACGAATACCGATTCGAAAACTATTATTGACAGAATAGAATTGTGAAGCAGGTCTTCAATTTTCAAGATGACACATAAAGTAGGCCAACAATAAGGAGGAATTTTTTATCTAAATTTTCATTATTATTTTTATTACCATGATTTAGAACAGAGTAACAAGTTCTTAAAATAATCCATATTGGAAATATATGATTTAGGAGTATAAAGTGAGGATTTCTTTGTAGCAGCATTATTTAAATGTTAAACAAATAAATGAAAATTTAAGCCTTTTAAGTTTATATTTAATAAAATGAAAGAAATTTCTACTATAAAAATTCTTTCATTTTATTAAATATATACTTCGCAGCGAAAGGCGTAAATTATCATTTAATTATTTATATGCTTTGGGGCTATTAGTTTTTATATTTTTGTTGGAAACTTAATTTAAATGTAGATTGTGAGCTTTTAGACAACATAAAACTTCAGCTTATACAGTCCCTATACCAAAATCCATTACAAAAGTCATTAAGATGGGTATATTTCTCAAAATATACATAGACTCATGAGGTAGTTGTATGGAGTCGTCAACTCGTAAGTAAGTCAAAGTATAATTAAGAATGAAAACATCAAGTAAAACTGAACCTGAGAATCAAATCCACGGTTTAATGGAAATGGACCAAAGTATATACTAAAAATATATTCGAGACTTAATATAAATAATTTTGGATCATTTAAAATTAGATTTTTTCATTAATTTTGAAGTGCTAAAACGGCCGGCTTAAAAGCCAAAAGATGGAATAATGAATTGAAGCTAAAAAAATTCTCTAAATTCAAAACAAAAACTTTTAGCAAGCACTGCAATTTCAACATATAAAATTAATTTCCCCAGTTCAATATTCCCCACAGAACCATCAAGACTACTCAACCGAAAGCGTCATACTTTAGAGAGGCAATCCAGTCTATCAAATAATCACTATTTGGTATCTAGTTTTGATTTATTTCTATTTTATATCATTTCATTCGACTAAATTAAATTAATTTAAGCGGAAACTAGTCATATAATATTAATAAATTTTTTTATCATTTATGCCTTTTTTATGAAATCTAATATTTCAGATTTAATTATAATAAATACTTTGACATCTCTCTTTATGATTAGTACAAACATCTATAAATTATTAACACTTTCATACGGATACGTTTAACTTTTATTATTATCTCACGAGACCTATACAAAAATGCTGTATCATGATATAATCTGTATTCTTATATTCTAATGCAGTAATAAGCAAACCTTTTTAGAAAGTGCCAAGTTTCAAAGAAATTACTCAGTAGGATTACACTTTAGGGACTCAGAAATTGCAGTTACATTGTGAGTCATAGCACAAAGAAAACTAGGTCGTGTAAATGGTGAAAGACAGATTTTAGGAACGATATCTTTTTATCTAGAAATCAAATATAAATTTAAATTTTCTGATTATAATTGGCATGAGTCAACCAGATAGTTATGTTAGTAATGAAGCTCGGTCTTAAAGAGATTCAGGAGATAGTGGAAAACATTCTATGTAAATTTATGAAGGTTATGCGTTGGCTTGTAAAATTCGCAAAATAGATTTGAACGGTAGAGATTTGACAGATTATTTGATGAAAATACTGACAGAACGAGGTCTATTTTACAATTACAGCCAAATGAGAAATTGTTCGAGGTATTAAAGAAAAATTGTGTTACATTGCTTTTGATCTTGAGCAAGAAACGCAAACTGTTGCTTTTTCATCGTTACTTGAAAAGAGTTATAAACTACAGATGGTCAAGTTATTACCATTGTAAATGAAAGATTCAGATGTCCAGAAGATTTGTTCCAGCCATCATCCTTGGGAATGGAAACTACTGGTATTCATGAGGCGACTTATAGCATTATAATGAAATGCGACGTGGATATTCGTAAAGATTTATATTAAGCAATACAGTTTTATTAGCTGGTTCCACAATGTATCCTGGTATTATTGATCGTATGAAAAAAAATCAGCTTTGGGTTCATAATGAATGAAAATTAAACACTATCGATAGAAAGGATTAACCAATATTAGTAAGTGCAGTAATGAATGTATGAGAAAAATAGGTACGTGTGATGTGAAGTGTTGTTGATAAAATATTTGAATCCAAAAATGTGTGTAAAGGCTATAAACATATGCGTTTCTAACTTGTACATTTCTAATGTTCTTAAATAGTTTGGATGTTAAATTAACAGTATGTGAATTTTTGTTGTTGTTTTCAAATGTATTGAATGGCTAAATCATTATTTTAATTAATTTTGTTTTTAAAATTATAAAATTTATATGTTGTTGAAATTATATTAAATCTATTTTAAGTTTGAATTAAATACTAAATATTTGAATTTAATTTTAAAATTTAAATAATATCTAATTTTATATAAAAGGGTGTTCAGATCTTGGTTATGAATATTTATGTCATGGGTGCAATGTCACATACATTGGAATGACTGTCCGTCATCTCCGTTTTCAAGTTCCTGAACACTATAGACTGAAGCAATTGATTAATATTAGTAAGCACAATTTTGTGGAAAATTTATTAAAATCTTGTTTGATTTCAACTTTTATGAGTTTTAAAAGTTTTATAATTTTTCAAGTTTGAATTGAAAAAACAAAATTTTGTAAATTTTTAGCGAAATTAATTTTTAAAAAATTGATGAATTAGTTAATTAGTTTGTTTAAAAAAAGAGCAATTTATATTGATTTAGTTTGATTTTCAATTCTAAATGAAGATGACACTGATTCTGTCGAAATATATTGTAATAAAATATTGTTGTTTTCATATATATTGGTGCTTTTCGTTAGGTTTTATATAAAAATTTAAAATAATAAAAATAAATTGTTTGATTAATATATTATTTCTATAGTTTTCTATATCCTACCTGAAAATAACAGTGAAACTGACGAAATATATCATTAAACGAAAGTTGAACTAGTACTTCCTAATAATTATTATAAATAATCGACTTATTAAACTTAATACTATTGAAATAATAAAAAGAATTTCACCAAATAAATTTATTATCAATTATATATGATTAAATCTTAAAGTAATTTTGTCTTATAAGATGTTAAAATAACAATCTTTTACGTAAAGTAATCCAATCCGATTGTAAATTCATCCGATTATTACTATTTTTATTGGATAGATCGTCTGATGCCGACAAACAATCGCCAATATCCTTTGGCCGACAAAAAGTACCCTTCAACAATTCTGTAAATTCGACACTGCAACACAAACCCGGTAAGCAATCATTATTCTTCTTGCAAAACATTCCATCTCCTTGGATTATTTTATAAATACTATTTACACATCTTCCCAAACCTTAAATATTTAAATAAAATTATTTAATTAAATATTTAAATATTTAATAATAATAATAATAATAATAATAATAATAATAATAATAATAATAATAATAATAATAATAATAATAATAATAATAATAACATTAAACAATTAAATGATAATTTAAGCCTTTTGTTTAATTTAAGTATATATTTAATAAAATGAAAGAATTTTCAACTATACAAATAATACTTTTCAATTTCCTGGAATTTAGTTGCTTCAATTTTCAAATCCTTTTTGATCTTCTCTTTTATTTCCTTTTTCGTTCTTCTCATTGGTTCAAAATAAATTCATTAAAATTCGATCTATTTTTTTAATTATTTTTAAATTATTATTTTTTAAAAGAAAATTTTCTCAAGGCAATAACAACTAATCAGACTGATGATTTCTTTGATCTCTTCTTTAGTGTCGATTGTTGGCCGTCAATTAATGATGAGAATTGGCTCTTTAAATCTGACATTTTCCATTTTTGATGTTGCCATTGGCTAAGAGTTGAGTTAAAATGTTCTTTTCATTTCCTTCCTTGGTTGACATTGTTGGGAATGTCTGTATACTGAGGATTTTCCAGCAGGATCTAGATGTTCTTTAACTATTCGGTGCAAGTTCCCGAGTGTAATATTTGTTTTAGATTCAGTTTGGTTAGTTTAGTTTGGTTCACAGTGACATTATTGATAAACATTTATCTAAGGTTCTAAGATATGAAGGTTCATAATATTCACTACATAATGAGTAAAAAACCAAAGTTAACAAAATGCTCATCCTAAACTTATATTGTCGATTTTCACATATGCCCGGACATTCGGCGCCAACATTTATCTCATCATAAAAAGATTCATTCCACGACAATAAGATTCCCTATGAATATCAAAATCAAAAAAAGACAAAATATGATAAAAGAAACACATGTGTTATTATGCCATAGTAATTAACTACATTCAACTGAATTTCGACATGGATGATTTAATAAAAGAAGCAAAGTTAATAATTTAGAAAACAAAGACACTCATAATAAAGACTAAAGAAGATTTACGTGGATATATGTAGACAGATAAAAGAAACATTTAATAGATAAAAATACATATCCAGTATTATCTATCGTTATAACTAATATATTTCTCTCGGCTATAGCGAAACTCGATGAAAAAATAATAATGAAAATCTTGATAAAAAATGGATTTTGAGATTAGGAGTTCCATGGGAACTTCAAATGGATTGTTAAAAATGTTTCGAGTCAAACTGTATAAAAGAATTGACAAATCAGCAATAATTAAAATAGTCTTCTCAAGTCCATATCATCATAACACGAACGGGTATAAAAAACAGTTTTATAAAATCAGAGATTAGTTAAATGCGTCGTTAATAAAACAAAACAGGAAAAGCTATGTAGATATATTACCATAAGTTCAATACTCATTGAATGCGACAATTCAGAAAAAGATGGAAGTAAGCCCACCAGAAATTATATTTGGGGAAAAGATAAAAAAATAAAAAAGGTCTAGTGATAGTGTAATAAAAGTATAGATAATAAAGCATGAAAAAGCAGAAACAACAAAAGTAAAAGAAGCTAAAGCAATTAAAAATTTTGAAATATGAGATACGATTCTAATAAAAAGCGAGAGTCGAAATAATGACCAAGAAAGATATGAAGGACCGTATATAATAAAAAAGAAAATACACAAAAAAAGCTATTTGTTAAAAGACGAGTGAGGCAAGAGGATAATCAGAAATATCGAAGATATTAAAGATTTTTAAAGAGGAATGTGAAAGAAAGTCTGAAGAATCACACTTTAAACGTTTTGGAAATTTTAGGTCTGTTTGTTGAAATTTAAATTTACAAATTTTATTTTAAAAATTTAAATTTATTACTAATTTATTTCCAATTTAGGACTTAAAAACCTCTTAAAATTTACTCGACTTATACGCGAGTTTATACGGTAATTTATGAATTTTAATATTTAATATTTAATATTTTGAAAATTAAAGAACATCAAAATTAAAGCTTCAGAAAATTTGTTTGAAAACTTTATGCTATGAAAAAGTATTTTTATACTTGGACTACATCAACTTTTACTACATCAAAATGAAGAAATTGAATGTAATTCTATTGCAACGAACATTATATATTTTAAATCGAGTTTTCATGAATAACTATTGGAAACAACTTACAAATATTTTTAGATATAATTAAAATCACACACAAAAATTTATTTTAATAGTCAATGATAAAAGTTCCTAACTATTTCCTTATCAAAATATCAATATAACAAATTTTCGTCATCATTTTATGGGTTTTACACAATGAAATTTCTATTTATCCATTGTTTAAATTGCAAAATAATCAATTTTGTTTCCTGTATTATTAAAATATATTAAAAGCTAATTTTCAATTAATTTTAATTTAAAAAAATATATAATTTAAAGTTATAATGTAAAATAAATAATACCTGATGTAATTACACAATGTAAACCAAAGCAGCAATTATCATCAGTAAAACACAAACCTTGTTCTCGTTCACACTAAAAGATAATATAACAATATAATTGATGCAATAATAATAAAAATATACTAAAATAATAAAGATAATAATAATATTAATAACAATAATAATAAGAATAATGATAATATCATTATTATAAAAACTTTTTCAAATTTCACCACTGATTTCTTTTCCACTGACATATTTATCAAAAAGTTTAACTATGAATCAGTAAATATATCGATGTTTTTTCGATATTCACGAATTTTCGGCAATGCATTTATCAAGTGATTTTGATCTTTACTATTATATACTATTGTTGTTGTTGTTATTATTATTATTATTATTATTATTATTATTATTATTATTATTATTATTATTATTATTATTATTATTATTATTATTATTATTATTATTATTATTATTTATTATTATTATTAATTATTATTATTATTATTATTATTATTATTATTATTATTATTATTATTATTATTATTATTATTATTATTATTATTATTATTATTATTATTATTATTATTATTATTATTATTATTATTATTGTCACTACTTCTAATATTTATCACATCCATTATAATTCAAGACTTTTAATAAATTTTCATTTATCTTCATATTTTCTGACTACGATGTTTTCTGAAAGAACGAAGATAAAGAAAATATTAAATAATATATCAAAAGTGAAAAAGTTAAAAGATTTATTTTTAATAAGTAGTAACATATATTATTCAAACAAATTAATAGCATTACAACCTCTTAATAAGAAATTATGAATACCACAAATAAACAGGAAATGAATAAATTCACGATGGGAAAGTAATTAAAATATTTAGTTATACCCTACGGACAAGTTTGATAAGAAACACTCGATGAGGCATAGAAGTGAAAGATATCGGGTACAATTTCTCGCCAAAATCACTAACATGATACCCACAAGTGCTGCAACCCATATATTTCAAATTTCTCCAGGTGCTCTTTAATGTTGGCTCACAGATTTTACGTTGAATTGCCATCTGAACTTTAAGGTGGTCACTGCATCACTTGAAGTCCCTGTTGCTGAAACCATTGTATGGTGGCATGGCTCTTATGGCAAGGTGTATTGTCAGGCTGAATGATGATGTCATTGTCCTAGTTGGACTGAATAGCTGGAAAAATGCGTGTCTGTAATATATCGATATTCAGTGTGGCTTCCACACGTCGTAATGGTATGATAATGTTGTTGAGGAAGGAACCCCCCCCCAAATACACACATACACAATGAACTTTCCACCACCTGTTTAGACGGTCAACCTTGTAGTTGTTGCAATCACATGAGAGCAAAAATATCGGCTTTATTTAATTTGAATGAGATACAATTGTAATTCATCACTAAAAATGACTACGCCAGTCATATTCTGCCCAACTTTCATGATTTCGTGCCCACTGAAGACGACGTTGACAATTTAGTCGAGATATAAGAAATATATTATAAAGCATGGAATAAAAGTAATTTGTTTAAATTATCAATTATTGTAGTAAAATAGAATTTGAAATTGTATATTATATTTTTAGTATCAATTTAATTATGTTCAGGAAAATCAACATTATTTATTATCAATTACAAACTTATTTTTTTACTTAAAAATTATTTCCGAAAAATATTTTAAAAATTAATTTCGATTAATACAATGTTAATAAAAGAATTATT
The DNA here is from genome assembly GCA_959609185.1 of Schmidtea polychroa. NCBI lineage: Eukaryota > Metazoa > Platyhelminthes > Tricladida > Dugesiidae > Schmidtea > Schmidtea polychroa. The sequence continues at coordinate 38,191 of CAUHTR010000197.1, forward strand.
TTCAAAAAATGATTTTAAAATTTCATAAATGTACTTAGTTTGTCATCTCACACTAATAATAATACTAATAATAATAATGAAAATAAAAATAATATTAATAATAATATTGAAAACAATTTATTAATTTTTCTTACGAATGCTACATAAAATGGAAATGAAAAATGAACATTTCAAACGGCAGAACAACACCATATGAAAACAAAAAATGAAACATTTATGATATCTGTAAGTATAAATATTAAAAAAAATACGGATCTTTATACAGAAAATTATTTTGATATTACATAAATGCTTTATTAACACTGTACCCGATGATAAAATCATATTTCCTTGTATATTATTACTGAATAAATAGTAAAAAATACATGGTAACGATGGAACTATAAGAAAGAGCCACTTAAACATTCGTTTTACGATATATTTCGACATTTCCATTCATCATCAGGTAGGATAGAATAACTATAGAAAATATAGATTTTCGAACAAATTTTTTTGAACAAAAAAACACAAGTATTCACTGCATTTTGCACATCAATTTTCGGATCTAATGACTTTATCAATAACGGTTCACAAATTATACGTTCCCAATAATATTGAAATTTTTTAATAAAATTTTAAAATGAGACATACCTATTTTTCTCTTACTTATTGTGCTCACTAATATTGGTATATAATATTCTCGAGCTCGAATACAGAGATGACGGGAAGTCTCTCCAATGTATGTGACATTACACCTATTACATGTAAATTGATAAACTAGATCAGAACACAATCCAACTACTGTATATACTCGCGTATAAGTCGATAAATTTACGTCAAATCTTCAAGTCAAAATAGCAACTTCGACTTATACACCGGTCAAAAAACGTACAAATTAATTTTTAATGAAATCATTAAACTTTTTTTTTAATTTTTGTTACTTTGACTTATACGCGGGTTTCCAATTTAAGACTTAAAAACCTATTAAAATTTACTCGACTTATACGCGACTATATACGGTAGATATTTAGACTTATTAATGAACATATTGCATACTTTATATGAATTTGACACTATCTTATAATTTAAATTCCCAACTGCTTGCTTATCTTTCTTTTATAATCTGTAAAACCTTCTGAGTATGGTAATACTAACACAAATTTAGGCTCATCAGACTCGCTATTTAATTTATTTAACTCATTATCAAACTCACCAACTCACATCCATATTTTCTCAAACATGGATCCTTAGGATTTTTAATAAATTTATCAACAGTCTCATTTACTATAATTAATAAAAAGGATTTTGAATAATCATTCTTCATTAACAATTCAACCAATTTATAAACATATTTTGCTGAATTTACAAAAGTAGAAGACAAAGACCATGAACGAAATATCAATCCCTTCCCCATATTTCTCTTATACTTGAATTCACAAAACTTTCGGACGAAGTATAAAAACCAATACCAGTTGGTTTTCTATAAATCTGTCTCATAGTATTTCTGTTTGCGTTGTATTAACAGATCCAAGAAATCAAGTAATGATTTTCCCTCCGTTTCACATATTAATACAATGTTTTTATGTAGACTATTCATATAATGCAAAAATGGTTAAACATGCCTCCGATTTTCAAATATAAGAAAAATATCATCCACATACTATTTATAAACAGTGAGTTTGAAAAATAAGAAAAATGCAATTTTATTTCTAAGCTTCCAAAAAAATTGAAGCCATCGTTGGTGTTAAAGATAACCTATTGTAACTCTCTCTAGTTGTTGATACCATTTATTATTGAAAAGAAAATCGACTTTTGAAGTAACAAATTCAAGAAGCTCATGAAATACCCTTTCATCCAAAATATGATGTTCAGAGATGTTTTCACTCCATAAAAAGCAACATAAATCAATAGTTTCAACCAATAGTACATTAGTAAACATGCTGTAATGTATTGTTATATTTTTTATTTATTCTTGAATCGCAATTAGGATTTGCGTTTTATTAACAAATCCAAGAAAGCAAGTGATAATATCATCCACATACCGTTTATAAACAGTGGGTTTTATAAATTGAAAAAATGCAATTTTTTTTCTAAGCTTGACAAAGAAATTGAAGCCATCGTTGGTGCTAAAGGAGAACAATAGCAACTCCGTTTATTTGTTGATACGATTCATTATTGAAAAGAAAATTGAATTTTGAAGTAGCAAATTCAAGAAGTTCACGAAATGGATTGATTTATCATTCATTGTCTTTGTCTTCTATTTTTAGAATTTCAGTAAAATGTGTTTATAAATTCGTCGAATTGTTAGTGAAAAATGGTTATTCAAAATCCTTTTTATTAATTATGGTAAAAGAGACTGTTGATAATTTTATTAGAAAACCTAAGGATCCATGTTTGTGAAAGAGTTTGTGTGAGAGTTTGATAAGGGGTTAAATAATTTAAATAGCGACTGCGAAAATGTTTATCAATAAGTCTGAAACTTAGATTGGATAGTGTTCTGATGTCGTTTATCAATTTACATGTAATAGGTGTAGTGTCACATACATTGGAGAGACTTTCCGTCATCTCTGTATTAGAGCTTGAGAATATTATATACCGAAGACATTGACCAATATTAGTGAGCACAATAAGGACTGTAAGAGAAAAATAGGTATGACTGATTTTAAAATTATTACCATACTCAAAAGGTTTTACAGATTATAAAAGAAAGATAAGCAAGTAGTTGGGGAATTGAAATTATAAGATTGTGTCAAATTCATATAAAATACGCAATATGTAAGAGGAAAATAGGTATATCTTAAAATTCTATTAAAAAATTTCAATAATTAGTGGGAAAGTGTAATTTGTAAAGCGTTATCGATAAAGTTATTGGATCTGAAAATAAATGTGCAAAATGCTGTTTTAAATGTTTTTAAATAGTTTTTTATAAATTATATATATATGGATTGTTGTTGTTAAATTAAATAATTATTAAATTATTAAATTGGATAATTTAAATTTCAATATTTTAAAATTTCTTTTTTTCTAATTAATATTATTAATAAATTTATTCGAAAATCTATATTTTATTATAACTATTTATTATCAATATTATTTTTATAATAAAAAGAACGGTGATAATGATAATGATAATAATAATAGTAATAAAAATAAAAATATAAGAAAATTAATTTTTAAAAAATTTAATTTTATTATAACTAATAACTCAAAAAAACATTTTTAATGCCCCAATAACAATTCAATTCTTTCTAACTAAATTTTTACACTAAATTTAAAATTTAAAATATAAAAAAATTATGAAAAAGTGCGCTCGTTTTGCTACAATATATTTTGCTACAATTATTTATAAATGAAAGCCGATTTATTACCAAACTTTGTTGAAAAAATTTAATTCACTACGATCATCATAAAAATCTGCATAAATTTTATTTTTGGAAAATGAAAGAAGCATTTTTGTTAAACAGAAAAAATAATTTAGTTAAATGAAATGAATCCACTTTTATAATTGTTCATCTTGTTTTTAGATGAGATTTAATTAAATTTTGGAAAATATTTCAAAATTAATTTTTCAGGGAAATAAACGATTTTATACTTTTACATTTATCTTTCACTTTTTATTTTATATGTTTTCAGCTTCAAAATTTTGATTTTGAAAAATTTGATTTAATGATTACTAATAACTTTAAATAAATATAGCATTAATAACATTAATAATAATAATAATAATAATAATAATAATAATAATAATAATAATAATAATAATAATAATAATAATAATAATAATAATAATAATAATAATAATAATAATAATAAGACGAAGAAGAAGAAAGCGCCAGTCAAACAGTCTTTTCACGTTATATTTCGACAGTTTCCTGTCTTTATCATTTATATGCGGGGCTTTCATTTTAAATTAAATTCGGAGTGTTTTTTAATTCCATTATGATTGTTGGGAGTTGTTCTAACCAAGTTCTGTCTTCCGCTTTTGTTCGTATGCTTTTTTTGATTGTTCTGTGTAGCTTTTCAATTTTCCCATTTGCCTGAGGATTGCAGGCGGTTGTCCTGTTTCTTTTGATGTTGTATTTTTTGCAAAGTATTTCGAAAAAGTATGGTAAATACCAGAAGCAAAGTGGCGGAAAAATGACAAATTATCTCGAGTGCCGAACTATCGGTGATAAAACAAGACCTATACAGATTATGGAGAGACAGGAATGAAAAAAATGATATATTACAAGTGTCGGACAATAAAATCAAAAGTCTGCTTAATGGAAAAATTAGTGGTTGAGGGAAAATTAATTTTAAAATTACAAATTTATTGAATTCATTTAATTAACAATTAAAATTATATAAACAATGATTAAATAATAATAAATAATAATTAGTTTGACTAAAATAATTCGAAACATGAATAACATTTATAAATTTACAGTAAACATAAATAAGGGGTTTTTTTTAAATTTTGATAGAAGAGATAGATTTTTTTTTCAAAAAATATGTTTATTTTGTATTTACATTTTTGTTGGTCAATTAAAAAAAATTCAATAAATGACAATCAGCAATCAGCATATCTAACATATATTATTTTCCCCATAACTTTTTAGAACATTTAAACTAATATTTTTTCGATTCACCACTGAGATTGCGTTTTTAGTGATGATCTAAAAACGTACAAAATTTACTACATTCCCCTAGTAGAAAGGGTTATTTTTAATTTTCCAGTTGCACAATTTATTTACATACAGTGATAGAATTTGACTTGTTGAAACACAACATAGCGTTCATATTTTGTATTAATATACGATAATTTATTTCTTATATTCAATTTGCATTTCTGGTAACTTTATATTTATGATATATTTCATTTTATATCAACATTTAAATTGCTTACATTAACCAATTCAGTATTTTTGTTTTTCGTTTGTCTTCATGCATTTGCTAGTCCATAAAAAATAATTAAAGAAGAAGAAAGTTTTAATAGAAGAAATCAGCACGGAGGACTTTGATTATGATGATGATGATAATAATAATAATAATAATAATAATAATAATAATAATAATAATAATAATAATAATAATAATAATAATAATAATAATGATAATAATAATAATAATAATAATAATAATAATAATAATAATAATAATAATAATAATAATAATAGGAAAAAGAAGGAAAAGTAGACGAAGACGAAGAAGAAAAGTAATAATAATTGAAACTTGATAATTGTGATATTAAAAATTATATACAATTTTAAAACTATCAAAAAATATTTAAAAAGAATCTAAAATTTTTAACAGACCTGTCTATTTGAATTGCTTATCAGGTTTGCTAAATTAGGATTTAGATCATCCTTTTCGATTGAGTAACGTATAAGTTGCGCAATTAGAATAATAAAAAAGATCATTTCACTATTTCTGTTTCAAGAATTAGCTACTATTTATTTTCATCCCAAATTTTTTCAGAAACACATTTTATTGGTCAACATTAAAATATTCAATGAAAGTCGAAATAAAAAATATTGAATTTGTTCTATTATTATTATTATTATTATTATTATTATTATTATTATTATTATTATTATTATTATTATTATTATTATTATTATTATTATTATTATTATTATTATTATTATTATTATTATTATTATTATTGTTATTATTATTATTATTTAATGTTTTATTACTTTTATTACAAAACAAATCGAAATTAAAAATATCTAAATGAATTGCGAATTGAAAAATCTGAAAATTTCACGAGGAAAAACTGAAAATGAGTGATAATTAAAAATATTAATAAATATAAAATAATTTAAAATTAATGGGTGGTCCCTAAGTGGTGTAAATATCACACAATACAATCTAATTATGAGGTGATGATTTCTTGGTAGCAGCATTTATTATTTAAAACAATAAAATGATAATTTAAGCCTTTTGCTGCGAATAATGTATTTAATAAAAAATTTTCGACTATAAGATAGTCCTAATAAGGAATATCTTAATGTCGAAAATCTTTTCATTTAATACATTATTCGCCGCAAAACTCTTAAATTATCAATTTATTGTTTTAAACAATCTAATTAATTTTAAATTAAAAATTTGATTGAATCACCAATCAACGTTAAATAGAAAACAAATTAAATGAAAAACATGGGTTTACTTGGAATTACTTTACTGGATTTCCTTGGGAATCCCGAGCATAGAATGATATTTGATGATGATTCACAGTTTATCCAAAGAGGTAGAAAACTGCATATGTTGTTAATTATATGATACCATAAGAGCAAAGAGAATATCAAATTAATAAAATAGATAGTTTTTCTTTGGAAAATAATGTTTTTTTGGGAATTTGTTCATTGATCTAAGAACACAGGGCGTAGGATTGATTAATAATCAAACCGATATTTATATAAACTAAGGAAACCAGGCATACTACTTTCGGAACTACATTAATTTATTTTGATGATCTGTACTGCCAATTTTATATACACATTAAGTGCTGCTTTTCTCACGTTAAGTATTTTCTGTACTGTTTTGGATAATATTATGAAAATCAATTATTATAGATTTGATTATATTGATTTTTAAAGAGAATGGCGAAATACAGAAATTACAAATTAGATTGGCAAGAGATTTTGAAGATAGTTTGTTATGGGGTAAAAAAACATGAACTTGTTATTGATGACAATGAACTCTTCGATGAAGTTAAGCGAGTAAACACATATTGTTCCAAGGAAAAATTATTTGAATGGATTAAAAATAAAATCAAGGTTAAATTTCGTTGGATTGAAATAAATAAATATTTTAAAGATGAGCAAATTCTTATAAAAATTTTTAATTATAATTTGGTTTCTGAAGAAGTTGCAAATCGAGATTAAACATAGAAATTTTATCACCAAAGTGAAGGGGAATCTACAGTACACATGTGAATACTTTTGTAATGTTTTAAAGAAAAAATTATGCTATTGAAAAAATAAAAATATTGAAATAACCTTAATTAAAAAAGTTTTGTATTGCGCTTAATAACTCACACTTTTCAATCTTTCCTATCCTTTATATTGCATTCGGGTTAAAACAAATTGGCCACCTAATATAACCCGAAAAAGTATAAATTTAAATTGGCTGTTGTTCTGAGAACGCTCTGCCCGACGGAAACTTTGAGAAGAGTAGATGAGAGTTATAAAAAATAATTAAACACAATTTTAATGATTTTTATTTAAAGAGCGAAGAATAAACAAAATCGTATAAAAATCGTATAAAAATCAAATGAAATTTTTTATAATTGTTCGCACAGTAAATAAAGTATAATCAAGCCAAGGTCTTTCACGAATGAAAAGTTTCAAAGAATTTCCCATAATAATTAATTAATATTTTCGTTATTGTAAAATTTATGTATGTTATCAAATGTTATCATTTTTACCTTTCATTTTTGCTTCAAAACCTTTGTAAGATATTTGATACAAGTTACACTTAACCTATATTTTATTAGTAATTTTTATTCAAAATTAATACCAAACACTCCTGAACAATAAATAGACATAATTCATAATGCAGAGTGTTTTTTTTCATGCTTCGATCAGCATTTTTTCATCATTTGGCTTTTTAACAATTTTGATTAACTAATTCCTCACCTAAATTGCATTATTTAATTATTATATTTGAGGATTTCATCTGTAGAGTATCATTATTATCCGTATAATTTACCAAGGATATACGCCAGTCGGAATAATTGGCAATAAGAATGACTTAATCGTCATATTACATAAAGGCTTCGGATTTCATTCCAGGAAGATTAAGACATTGTACAAAATGAAATTTACATTTATTATTTATATAAACTATTAATATTAAATGACAATGATAATATTTTCATATAAGAAAATAGAATACATTTTTTGAAAAATATTTTTGCAATGCATTTCGACAGCTCAGCAGTTATCATTAGGCACTAAACAAATTCAATAAAAATGATTTTACAAAAAACTTTTATGTTTATTAGTAATTGCATACTTACCACAACCAAACACAATTTATTAATCCAACTTGATTATTTATTATTAAAAATTATTTTTATTTGTATAATTTTTTTTGGAAAATAATTTGACTAAATAATGTGTACGTTAAAGTGAAAATTCCATAATCAGATTTTTCTTTTTAAATTCCAATTTTAAATATCATCTTTTAAAAATGTCCATATATTTATTACAATAAATTGTAGAATTTAATAAAAATGTAAAATCGTTTCAAGCTTAGGTTACAACTTAAAACTAGATCCCATTTCTGTTATTAGATCTAAACCTCTCTCAGATATCTATTTGGTTCTAGAAATATCAAATAATTTGATTTTAACCTTCTAGTTCTTTGTAAAGTATTTGCAAGCATTTTATATCCTGGATTATTTTTAGTATCCGCTTTTCTGAAGAATCATTTTTCATATTCATCATTAAAACATTTAAACCCCCATAAGGCTCCACATCATAATATAAAATCTTGTAAAGTTAAGATATTAGTTGTATAAGTTACATTGTAGAAAATATCGTTTTAATGCATATATATATATATATATATTGCATCTTAGTCACAAATTTCAAAGCTTTTCCAATTTATTAGTAAAATTAAAGCAATTAAACTAAAAATCAGGTTTTAAAATATAATATAAATTTTGTTTTATTAATAAAACTTAAAAAAAAATTTGAAAAAAATTTATTAAAAAATCAAACAAAAATATTCGTTTAAACTTTAATAAAGGATTACCGTGTCGGGATTATGTCATGACTATGAACAGATATCAAAGAAAAATATTTGCTTTTTCAATTTTTAAATCTGTTTGATTTATTTTTATTTATCAAAATATTTTCTCTATTTGTTTTGTCAATAATTCATAAATACATATCTATGTTACCAATTTGGGATTTATTCGGTAGGAATACAAATAATTTAAACGTTTTCATTGATGTTATAATAGAAAAAGCGAAATAAAATATCTGATGAAAATTAAATCACTTTCAAGTCATGTTTTATTATATACTTTTAGTTAATCTGATTTAGATTTTTATGATTTTCAATCAACTATGATTATTTTAGCAAATATTTTTATAGAATATTTTTTATAAATCACATAATAATTTTAAGCCATTCTTTATTTTATTTGTTATATTTTTAGTATTTATAACATCCATAAATAAATACTAGAATTTATTAAATTCAAAAACAATACAATTTATTTGCAATATTTAAACAAATTCTCACTAGGATTTTTATTCAAAGTCGACTAATATAATCATAAAGAATTTCCATACCACATCAATCCACAACATACATTCATTTAATATTTTAATCTACTTTTATTTATTTAATTATTTAATTAATTAATTATCATCTCACACCCACTCGTTTAAACCCAATATTCATTTACACACCTTAATTTAATATAACATTTTTTGAAACCACGAATTCCAAACTTTTGTAGCAAACTTTAATCAATCACACTTGTTTTTGCCCCTGTATCTAATAAGCACCGAAATTCATTTTTATTAATAAAAATAGAAGTACTAGGCCTCCTATTTAATTTATAATGTTAATTATTTTATTAGTTTAATTATTATTACTATTAATTATACAAAAATATTCATCAAAATTTAATTTATCGTCATTTAAATCATCCACTCCCCATTTATCAACATACCAATCACTAAACGCAATGAATCCAACGATCAATGACAATTATTATTTAAATATTTAATTTTTTTATCATTCGAAGCAAACAAACAATCATTAATCATTCTACTGATATATTCCATATGCATTTACTGTAGAGCTTCATTACCTCCTCTTGTGGTGGCACATATCCATTTGGACCTTGACTTTCATTTAAATCATCAACTTGCTGGACTGCTGTTACTTGTTTTCGATATTTTCGTTCTTTGTTTGATCGAAGTTTGAAGCTCTGATGATGGACATACACTGATTTATAGCAATTATTGCATTTAACATTTCGACATTTTGATCTCTGAGGTTCTTACTTGTGGCAAGCCTAACATTTAAAAATTCGTTTATTATCTTCCGGAAATCGAAAATCAATAAATCACGGTTGAGATCTTTGATTAAAATGACGTAATCTCGAATTGATGACTTCTTTTTTATTGGAACTTCACCTCTTCTAACTAGTTTTATTTAAAGATCGTCGAATTTTTACCACATCTGCGTATTTAACCTTTAAAAGACCAGAAAAATAACGCTAAAGACCGCTTTGTCACACGGAAAATTTTTTTTATTTAAGTTTTTTAAATTTTTGATTTGATTTTTTTATTAAAATTATTACGTTATACATTTAATACAAAATTTTTAATATGTCTATAAATCAGGGGTGGCAAAACTTTCAAGTCTTGCGGGCGACTTTTAACTAAATTAAATCTGGCGGTCTACCAGAAAAACTATTTTCAATTGTTACCTGTAGTTATTCTATTTATTCTATTTAAATACAAAACGAATTAGAAAAAAACTTATAATACTTTACTAGAACGTAAACATATCTTAATATAATATTATTTACTGCTACTACTTGCACCTGATACGTGGCACTGCATCTTATCAGCAAGTTCTTCGTATTTCGGGCAATAGGAGCTTATGGCGATCCGCAAGCATGATTCCAAATGATCATCTGTCAAACAAGATCGATGTTTTGTTTTAATGACATTCATTGAAGAAAAGGCTGATTCACAAAGATAGGTGGATCCAAAAAATGCGGACATATATCCAACTACTCTCCGCAAAATTGGATATTTTTCTTCTGAAATAAGATTCCAAAAATTATCTTCGGTTGTAGCTCTTGATTTTAAGTAAATGTCGCTTTTCAACGCTATTATCTCATCTTCTAAGCAAGCTGAATCTGAATCCAGAAATTCATTAATCTGAGTAGCGATCTCCTCTGTATCAATAACATCATTAAACGGAAATGACATGAACATAGCAATATTTGCAATTTTAGATAAATCTGCGAAACGTGTGTTAAATTCATTTAAAAGGGTAGTAATTTGATTTGTATATTTATCGTAAAGAATTCCTGGCGCATTTTTGGATTCTTCTTCCATGTTTTTAAAATGTTTCAAATCACCCCGTTCTAGTTGACGCACAAACAAGGACAGTTTCTCTTTAAACGTCTTTACTGCCGTTATCATGTCAAGAATTGATTTGTGTCTCCCCTGAAGCTGTAAATTTAATTTATTCAGGTGCTCTGTAATGTCGCAAAGAAAAGCAAGATTTATCAGCCAACTTTTATCCTCCAGTTCGGGATATAATTCTTCTCTTCCAGTCAAAAACTGTTTTATTCCGGGCAAAAGATCTCTAAATCGTTTTAAAAATGCTGCACGGCTAAGCCATCTTACATCCGTGTGTAACAATAATTCAGTATTTTCAATTTCACATTGTTCAAGCAAAGTTCGAAATTGACGTCGTTGTAGACTTCTTGCACGTATCGAATTTACTATTTTAAACGCAATATTCATTACATAGTTAGAGTTCAACACTTTGGAGCATAAGGTTTGCTGGTGGATAATGCAATGATACGAATGAAAACGGGGAATTTCTTCATCATTTTTGCAAAGTGTTACAAATCCGACATGTTTTCCGATCATAGACGGAGCTCCATCCGTGGTAATTGATACCAACTTGTGAATCGGGAAATGGGTGCGACTTATAAAAGACTTGAATAAATTGTAAATATCTTGACCCCTTGTTTGTCCTTTCATTGGAAGAATAGTCAATAATTCTTCTCTGGTTGACATATCATCAAAAACCATTCGAATGAAGATGCATAGTTGCGCAGTATCAGTGAAATCTGTAGATTCATCAAATTGCAAAGAGAAAAAGCGGCATTTTCGAATATCTTGCTGCAAAATATCTTCCAAGTTTTTGCTAATGTCCACCATTCTTTGCGTGCTAGTATTGCGCATCAATGACATATTGTTGATACAATCCATTATTTCGGATTTATTTTTAAAATCTTTGAATAACACCTCACCAGCTTCAACAAACGCCTGTTTCCATATTTCGCCATCTCCAAAAGGTTTTTTATGTTTCATCAAAATATTAACTACCTTGAATGATGCTAGGGTAGCTGTTTTTGATTTTGAGTTAAATTTCGTAAAAAAAGTTTGTTGTGCACCTAATTGAGACTTTAACTGCTTGACTTTGTCTTTTCGTACCTCGGAATGTAATGGAAAGTCAATTTCATACTGTTTGTGCACTGTTCGAAAATGTCGTTCAACGTTAGCTCTTTTAGGTAGTGCTACGTTTGAATTACAAATGAGACAAACACACTTATCTTTCATCATTATGAAAAAAAATTCCTCTTCCCATTCAGTATTATAATGGTACGTTTTAGTTTTTTTGGCCGGTTGTGTCATTGGGGCTAAAACAAGAAAATAATAAAAGCTAAAATAAATTTAATATGAAAATTAATGTTAAACACACTTACATACTCAAAAATTAAAAATGTTAACTTTTATAAAGAATTTTTTTAATAAAAAAATTTTGAAATTAATATTATAAGCAGGTATTATTCAATACTGAATACTTCAAGCTTTCAAATTTTTCTAACGAAAACAATTTGATTTCAAAATTGAAATAGACAAACACACGTTTGTTGTATTTTATTTTGGTTGTTTTTTATTTTTTTATTCCTTATCGAAGATTGTAGCGTCAATGTTTTGCTTTTATTTTATGGCCTACTTGTTCAAACACATGAAATTTATTCTGATTATTAGCTAACTGTATATATTTGAATTTCAAACTAAAAATTTACTACACTCTGAGTGTTATCTGACTAATATTATGTTTCTTATTGGAATTTTTTTGTCATATGAATCGAAACTTATTTTAAATATGTTTATAAAGTTAGAAATTCAATAAATAAAAAAACTGATTTTTATATGCAATTTTCCATAGTGCTAGCGGGCTACTTTCGATAGCTACGCGGTCGACCAGTCGACCGCGGTCGACGCTTTTGCCAGCCCTGCTATAAATGATATCTGAACAGATCTTCCGGTCCTCTAAGGGTTAACACCTTTGTTATTGCTGCAACTTAGTTATTCTTTAGGTAAATTGTATTATTTATTTCTTCGTGTTTCTTATTTCTCTCTTTCATTTCTTCAACAGTCGAATTCGTTCATTCTAAACTTTTCTTCATTTCAATATCTTTTCCTGCAATGAAAATTAGAAATTTCTGTAATTCCTCCTCATTTAATTTGTGTCGCGAAAATTTGTTTGGCGAACTTTTCTATTTTTCCACAAAATTTATTTCATTTCATAGTTCCTCGTAGATCATCCATAAAATTCATTGACTTTTTGAAAAGCTCCTTTGAAAAGATACATATAGTTGCTATCTTAACAAATTGCGTCATATTTCTTTGTAGCATTTGCTGATGAAAATTCTTTTTACATACTTCCCTCTGTATTTTTCTGAGATGCCCCATAAGCTTGTAACATATTTTATACAATTATATATGTAATCATTTATTATTAGAATATCTATCTTTTATAACTGAAAACAAAGGTGTATATAATTATTTCGACCCTACAACGCGAATCTTATCAAATTTAAGACGTTTTATTATATTCTCTATCCAATAGAAAGACGAATAATATAATACAATGAACGTTTTTTCGTAATACAACATATATTTTCATTAATTAAACAAACAATTAGTTTCCTAGAAATTTTGAATTATTTTCATAGTTGCTAGATAGCATTTTAAATTAGAAAATAAATTCTTAATTAAATAGACAAAATTGCGCATTGGAGGGTTGAGATTATTTATAGACATTATCCTGCTCGAAGAACTGTCTTGAAATCTAAATATATATATATATATATATATATATATATATATATATATATATTAATGAGAAATTGAATTTCATGTCAATTTACAAATAATTACAGTGTTTATTTTTCTCATTATATTGAAATAAATAGTCTCATATCTCTGTGTAAAAATAATTGTTATTTTATTATTCAATAATAATAGCATTAGTAGATTTTAAAACATTATTGTGTAATATTTTTGAAATATCCAAAAAAACATTGTGGTCAGAAACAAACAATAGATCTATTTGATTTGAATTAAATTCAACAAAAAATAATAAATAAAATAAAAAGGTAGATATCTACAACATTTTCAATTTCTTTTCAGATAATGACAAATACTTTTATTTCTTTGGTATTATAATTTTAGTAATTATAATATTCTGCGACAATTCTCCTTTTATAAATGAAAATTTTCAACATTTTAATGTCTTTAAAAGACTAACAAGTTTAGCTTTGATTGTGGCAAACAATTTTTTAAAAATTTTTTTATAGTAAATTATAGAAATAATCAGTCTCCATCCTGATTAAAAATATAGCAAACATTTAAACAAAAATTAAATTATATTAAATTTTTTCAAACGAAATTACAATTTTTACTGTACAAAGTTTAACAAGTTTAAATTTCTCTTTAACATTGGCGAAATAAAATTGGTTACAAAATATTTTTCATATATAAAATTTACAGTTAAAATTACAATACCTTTAAAAATTACTAAATTATTAAAATGAAAATAATTTTATTAGAAAGAATGATGTCAATATGAATTAAAATTCCCGTTTGAAGAATATATATAAACAGTTCTTTTGAAAATTGTTATTAAATATATTAAATTTTTTTATAAATATTTTTTATAATATTTTAATATTTTTACAAACAATTTTTAATAATCTTTAATATTTTAATATTCCCAGGTTCTCAGCTAGCTTTGGTGATATTATTGCTCAAAATGATCCTATATCTATGTTATATACTGGAATGGTTTAAAAGACAGTTTCTTTCCTAAGAAGGCTTCATTATAAAATAATTTTTAAAACATACAATATGCAATAATTATCAATTGCAATTAAGAATTTATTTAATTTAATTAAGATTATCCTAATGAAATGCTAAATTTTCTAGACATAACTTATCAATTTATAAGTGTCATTAGGATTTACATAATAATTCCATTATTAAATTCCACCATATATCTACAAATTCAACTGCTTTAGCCCACAAATATAATTTCTCTTTTATTTATATAAAGTTTTAAAAAATTTATTTTCTTTAATGAAAGAGCTTAATGCTCCATAAGTAAAATGATTTGTTTTCTATATTTTGCTACATTTGAGGATTCAGTTTCTGTGAAATTTTGAAAATTAATTAAATTTTCTGTTTTCCCTTAAAAATGTTAATTTCTATAAAATATTAGTTAAGTTTTTTTTAACTGAATGCAATATTTTGTTTCACAATGTATTTTTTCACGAGTTTAAATCTAATTTTTAGCGAATGTATATAAAAAATATTCTTTTTTCAGTATTTCTTATTATATTTTTATTAAAATTAATTTAATTAAAAATAATTAATTGTAAGTGACTCAAAACGAGTCATTTACAATCAACCAATCACAATATAAGAAATATGATACCAAAACACACAAACACAACTCATAGTAAAAAATGCATACAAATTTTCAATATCTTTCACTTTTACTTGGAGCAGCTTAATTTAAACATTTATTATGAAATAAAAATGGAGAATAAGAAATTTGAATTTTATTTTAGGATTCCATTTTGAGTTGTCGATAAAATGAAGAAATAATATAGTAAATGACTAAATTCTTTTTGGAAAGTTATTTGGAATACCTAAAAATTTTGTTCCATCTGTAATTTACCACAATATGAAATTTGTGGAAATGAACTTTTAAAATACAAATATAAGAATCTAAAAATTAATTTTCCAAAATTTACAAAAGGATGGAAATAATTGATAAAAATAAATTTTGGTGTCAAACTTTTGCTACATTCTTTAAATCATAATTAATTCAGTAACTCATAATTTCATATTTTTTTAAAAATAATGCTGAAATGTAGGAAAAATAAAATATAAATGAAATGGTTGATTAAAGGTAACATAAAGAACTTGAATAATGATCTCGTATCTTTTTGTGATGAAAATGCAGACGTTAAAAGCTACTCTTAATAATTACTTACCTAGACACAATTTCTTAATTTCATTTCTAAATATTATTGATTTATGCAGTTGATGTTATTATAGATGACGTTGTTCCACAAATTCCATTCTACAGGATATTTAACCTTCAAATGAATGATTTTTTGCATGGCATTAAATAATTGCACGTACAATTATTATTGACAAAAAACAGACAAAAACATAGATTTTATTTTTATTTTCATTTGAATCCATAGACAGACTGTTTATCTTATTGGAAGACTAAAAAAATATATCGCTGTCATTAATCATAGATAATTATATTTAAATATTTGGTACGAAGGAAATTTCCATCACAATGCATTTAAGGGTTAACATTGAAATACACAAGCTGCCATAAATTATGTTTAATGTTAATAATATTTTAATGAAATGAAAATATCTTATAACGGGTCATTTATTCAAAATGGTAAGATTTATTCAATTTTAAATGAACAAAAATTGGGGATTGGTTACTCACCAACACTAGATTGTAAGTATTTTCCAATGGTTTCCCAGAAACTAGTGGACGCAGGACCCTGCTTTGCGGGGGCCCACCAGCTATAGGGGGCCCAAAATTATTACTAAAAAAATATTTACAATCATTTTCTGAAACTTTTTTTCCCACAGTTATATTTGCCTACAAACATAAAACTATCATTGAATAGCGGCTGCTGTGAATAACTATGTATTAAACTTTAACCGAAAAATTTAAGTGGAAATACTTTTACATTGCGCGGGGCCCAAATTTTGAAGTTCCGCCACTGCCCAGAAAGTAATTCACAATATCATTTAGACGATTTTATTCGCGTCTACCGTATCTACATCTAGTCTACATCTAGAAATTTTCCCCACCTAAATATACAAATAAAAGTCGGGGTCCTTTTAATATAAACAAAATTGAGGGTAATATTGATTTAAAAAAATCACAATTTCAATAGTTTTCTAAAATTATATTATTAGTTTGAGAATAAAAATAAATAAAAATCAATATTAATTAATTACAATAGAACTTCGACTGCACGACACTCCGACGTATTCCACCTTTCAAAACAAATTTTTACAGAAGTTTAAATATTATTGAAATGCGAAAGTTGTGCAAAGTATTAGGCCGAATGTAATTAAAAGACTTTTTTCTAAATATTATAGTCTCAAATATGAAGTTGTGTTCTAAAAAAATTACAATAATATCTTAAGACAAAAAATACTTAATGAATATGAAAAAAAAGCAAGAATTTAACTCATCTACTATTGTTCATGCACTATCGAATCTGCAAGGGTTTTGTAACCATTGTACAAAATATTGAATTATTCGTCTTTAAATGAAAAATATTGTAAAACTGTCTTTTTGATCAGCTCATTTATCGGCAAAATGACCGGATACTATAAACAAACTAGAAGGGATGTTTGCTTGTTTATGGGGATTTATAACAGATTTTTCAGATCATATTTTTATTATCCGGCAAAAAATTTGGCAAGAAATCGCCAGATAATCGGGATTCTAGTGTAGATTATATTTAAAATTGTTGGTTTCTAATTTTGACATTTGGAAACGTATTAATAATATCTTTCGGAATAGAGTTTGTTAGAATATCCTTTTACTATGTACAAAAAACGCAAATTTTCTCATCAGTATTGTTGGGCTAGAACTGACTTCTAGACCCCAAGTTCTAATTGTGACCGAAATGTGTAGGTACACAGCATGCAAAAAGCAAAAAGTATAGTTAAATATTAAAACCTACACCAAATAAACAATGGTAATTAAAGGAGAAAACAACAAAAATAATGTGGTACCCGGTAATTTAGCGGCTTTTGACATTCGATTAGAAACAGGAACACTTTCATTAAAATAGGTTATTGAATCCGCAAACTTTTCTTGCCTATCACACAAAAATAATGATGAATTCTTCAATGCAATTTTCCCAATTTTATTCATGGCTTAATTAAACGTAAATAATAAATTGAATTAATCCACTACAAGTTTTATTTTAAATTCCAAAATTTTTAATTTGAAATACAAAAATTTACAGATCTAAGTAAAACAAAAAATATATCATTCGATAAAAAAATAAACAGATTTTTAAAAACATATAATTTAAAAAGCTTAACGATTTTATAAAGTTCGCGTAAGAATTTCAAATAGTCAATTACTAATAAATAAATGCAAAATAAACAAATTTAGGTTTTTATATTATTGTTAGGATTTGTTCCGTATTTCGCGAATTGTAATGGATGAGGGTGTTGGTCTATGAGAGCCAACACTAAAACTATTGGGAGCCGTATACAGTTACTCTTGATCATGATAACATGGCATCGAATTTGCTTTACTCTTCTGAGATTGATTAATAGAGCCTGATTGATAAGTAGAAGTATTAGCTGATCGCACGAATTTTGATTGACTGTTATTGTGTTCTGTTTGGTCCTTAGTCGCTGGTGACCGCGCATTTATATATATATATAATATAATATCGTATAATATAATATAATATAGTATAATAGGTATATAGATATTGTTAAGGCCGTGTAACGGCTCACTACATCAGCCCCACGGGAAGTCGCGGAGCGCACAGGGACTCAAGAATAGAGATTGATGAAAGATCTACTAGAAACAAGATGTAAGTCGAAAAGTAGTGACAATTTATCAAAGGTAGATAGTGTCTAAAAAGGAAATCGGCGATTGATGAATTAATTGATCACATGGAATAAAGTTAAGTGAATTTCAGCATCAGATGTGTCAAATTTTCATTGGAATAGACTCTGGCAAGTCTTGGAGGTTTGGAAATGTCTTCCCCAATTTGGCGCACCCAAATCTTATCACTATGTTTCACATTTTTCGCGGTTCGCTGCTTGTCGGGTTTCGAAACAATTGAGCGAAGATTAAGTGGATTTGTTGTTGCTGAATGTGTATTCTCTGTAGCTAAATTTTCATCGCGTTGGTAGTTTGTGATCATGGTACGCGCGATTTCGTTTGAGTCCGTGGCCGGTTCTACTGAAAGGTTTTCGTTCGACGTAGTTGAAATGGGTTCGACTGAGACTTTCTCTAAATCAGAGTGAAGTTTGTCCTCGTCCACGTCATCAGAAATCATAAAAGCCGGTTTAAGTCGGCACAAATTTATATTTTGGGTAACACCGTTAATAACGATGTGAGCATTGTTATCCTTAATGTCGATCAATTTGTAAGGCCCCGAATATCTCGGTTTGAGACCTGAATCCGTAATATTACGAAGATAAACGTGAGTTGCATCCTTGAAGGACTTTGGGACGTACGGTGTATATGAGGAAGCATAAGAAAACTGTGGGTTGCTATCGATCGAAAGAAAATGATCTCTAGCCATATCTAATTCCTCAAAGGTAGGAGCGTTATCAAAATCAACTAATTCGTTAGGTAACGATGTTGAAGAACCGAAAAGTAACTGTGCCGGTGTAGTTCCGGTAGTCCTGGAGGGTGTGTTACGCCAACCAAGAAGGACAAAAGGTAAAGCTTTAGTCCAATTAAGTCTCGATGAAAGTATTCCAAGAGAGGTCTTCAAAGTACGGTGAAATCTTTCGATCATGCCGTTTGTCTGAGGATGGTAAGCAGTTGAACGGAGGTGTTGTATACCGAGCTTTTCAGTTAGCTGTTGAAATAACTGGGATTCAAACTGAGATCCCCTGTCTGTGATTATTGATTTCGGAACACCGTATCTAGAAATCCAATGTTGCAAAATTGAATTTGCTACAATTTCAGCAGAAATGTTTTTCAGAGGAATAACTTCAAACCAACGCGTTTTCCGGTCAATCATAGTTAATAAGTAAGAAAAACCGCGATCAGAAGGCAAGGGGCCGACCAGGTCGATGTGAAGAATTTCGAACCTATTTCCGGTCGGATAGTGAATCATCTGTGGCTTAGTGTGTCTAGTGATCTTGTGTTGTTGACAACCGATGCACTGACTCACCCACAATTTAATATCGTGCCTCATTGCTGGCCAAACCACATGTGAATGCAATAGGTTGAAGGTAGCCGACGAGCCTGGATGATGTAAGTCGTGAATGGAGTGGAAAGCTAATTTCCGTAAGGAATCGTGCAAAATCGGTCTTAAAACACCTGATAAAGACGAGTCAAAGTGTACTCCGTCCACGATTTCGAGTTTATCGCCAAAAGCAGCTAGATCTTTTGCCGAAGGTGGATTGTCGCGGAGGCACTGTACTGGAAATATCGGATCGTGCAATATAGCGTTGGTGCTGCGGGAAAGACAGTCTGCAATAACGTTTTCTTTGCCGGCAATGTGGCGTATTTCGCAAGAAAATTCTGAAATATAACTGATTTGCCTCTGTTGTCGTGGAGATGGGTCTTTCATTCCAAAAAGATAAGTTAGCGGTTTGTGGTCAGTGTAGATGACAAAAGGACGACCTTCAAGCAAGTGCTTGAAATGTTTGATTGAAAGATATATGCCTAAGAGTTCTCGGTCGAAAGCCGAATATTTCCGTTGAGCGGAAGAAAGTTTCTTTGAGAAAAACTCTAAGGGTTCAGAAATGTCATTATGTAATTGGTGTAATACTGCACCAATAGCAACGTTTGATGCATCAGTGGTCAGACTCCAAGGTAAATCAGCATTGGGAAAATGGAGTGTTTGAATTTTCGAAAGTGCCGACTTAGCGTTTTCAAATGCACTGAGTGTGGTATCGCTCCATGACACTAAAGACTTTTTTGGTTTTGAGACGAGACCTGAAAGAGGTGACAAAATGTCAGAAACCCCTGGAATAAAACGATGACAATAGTTTATCGTTCCCAAAAAACTTCTCAGTTGTGAAACTGTTTTTGGAAGTGGGAATTTGGCTATGGTATCTAGTCTATCCGGAGGAGGTCGGATTCCATCTGCGGAAATTAAATGTCCCAGGAAACGAGTCTCGTGTTGGAAGAAGGTACACTTATCGACGTTTACCTTAAGGTTGTATTGCCGAAGTGCTGTTAAAGTTTTTGTCAGATGGGTTTTATGCGTCTCTAAGTCAGGTGATCCGACTAAAATGTCGTCTATGTAAGGAACTGCGAAAGGCAGGTCCATTAAGACTTGATCAATATACCTTTGAAAGGTCTGTGCAGAATTCCGAAGGCCAAATGGCATATGCACGTACTCGAAAAGTCCGATCGGAGTTATTACGGCTGTTTTTTCTATGTCAGACTCTCGCACGGGTATCTGATGGTACGCCTTCACGAGGTCGATTGTGGAGAAAATCTTTGCCTTTGAAAGACGGTGAAGGATATCACTAACAAGCGGCATGCTATAGGAATCATGTACCGTAATAGCATTAAGGTTTCGATAGTCGCCACACGGACGGAAAGTGCCATCTTTTTTGGGACCAGGTGCAATGGCGATGACCATGGAGATTTAGATCTCCGAATGGTACCCTCATGTGAGAGGTTAGTAAACTCGGAACGTACAAATTCGAGTTTTTCATTCGACAGTGGTCTAATTTTGCATCTAACTGGTAAAGATGAAGTTGTGTCGATCGTGTGGCAGTAAAGCGGCTTCGAAACGTCACTTATTGGCGTGTTAAAACACCTATTAATAATATCTAAGGCTATTTTTGGGTGTTCGATTGTTATAACCGTTTTCGACGGAGTAGTATTTATATCGTCCGTTCCTATCCGTTGTGGATCCTCAAAGATTTTTGAGCGAATAGTGCTGCAGTTTAATTGGTTATTTATCCTTAAAGTGCGTCCACGGCAATCTACGAGTAGTTCGTTAGCGCTTAAAAAATCAGATCCTAATATGGGGATAATAACCTCTGCTATATAAAATTTCCACTCAAATAATTGGTCGGACAGAAATGGCAACGAGAAAGCAATTGTCTTTGAACCTAAAGTCTCAACAACACTACCGTTTGCGGCCTTCAAAGAAATATCGACAGTGTTGAGGTCTGGAAGGTACTCTTTAGGTAAGATCGACAAGCTGGAACCAGTGTCGACAAGGAATTTTAGTCTGTTGGAAGGAGACGACAATATATTAAAAGCGTTTGACTCTGCTTCTATTAAAAATAAATCTGATTTTGATGAAATTTTGCCTCCCACCTCTGCCGCTAGAAGTGGTGGCATTATTAGTTTTTTTGATTGCTTGCTTTAGGTTTTGTGTAATTGGAGCAGCCTTCGAAGCATTTTAAGGCTTTATCTCCAAACCTGTCGTGGTATATGCACTTGTCCAGTATCTGACAGGATGGTGCTTTATCTCGCCAATTGCAACCTAGATGGCAGAACCGTGCCTTGTTACGAAACTTAAAATGGAAACGGCACAGGTTCCTGGTTGCAGGGGAAGGTGAACGTTGACGAGTATTTTGCACAAAGTGTGATTTTTGGGCATATTGCCTGTCGTCATTTGTCCGCCTGGTGGACATGCTATTCTCAAGCTCGCTGATGCGTTTAGTGAGGCCTGTAATAGCGCAAAGTAAGGCTTCTTCGGTCGAAGGTTTTAAAGAAGAAGAAGAAGGTAAAATTTCGGGGTTAGTGCTGCTACTTAACTGCACAGAGCAAGTTGGTTGCGGACCAAGTGGCACGACTTCGTTAATCTTGTCGGCCATCTTTGCTAGCTCTACTACGTCTGCTGTTGACGAAAGCGCTAAAATTTGTTGTGCGTGTGGCGGTAAAGCAGACAGAAAAAATTGCCTCAAGAGTTTTTGATCCGCCGCAGCCTCCGGATGTATTTGCGTTAGTTCCGCCATAGCGTGTTGCAAGAACTGTGATGGTTTTCTGCTGCCCAAAGTTTGCGTCTTAAAGTATTTAGTGAAGACGGCAGCTGTAGGTTCCTTAAAAATATCGAGGATTGCCGTACGCAATTCTTCATATGGGTTTTTTACGCTAGTAGGCGAAGTGCGAAGGATCACGGACGAAAGTTTACTTAATATCGTCGGCGGAATCAACGGCAAGATGCGACAGTATTTGTCTCGTGAACTGGTTACCTCGATTCCCTCGAGTGCTAGTTCGGTAGCTATCAGCCAAGTAAGTGGAGAGTTATTCTCATCCAAAAAATATTGACATAGGTACGTTGATCGCTGGTTGTTGGACCTACGTTTATGTTTTGCCTGTTTGGGGTTGCTGCCTGAGTCATTCTCCGAATCGGAGGAACCGCCAGAAAGTGGCAACAAACAATGAATGACGCTGTATGGTGTCACTCCATAGTCGCCCAAGGTGCGACTGTCGGAAAGGATGTTGCCGTTATACGACAAGAGAAAACGGCATTTGTGATTTGTCAATATGCTGTAATTTTTAGAAAGACCTCTAATTGTAGTGTCTGTGTCAACTGAAACGGTTTGTATCTTATTTGTTCCAGGGTTTTCTATTAATATTTGGAACTTTTTGGGCCCCGGTGCGGCGCTACCCTCTTGTGTGGGCTGATGCTTATTTAAATAATTTATTATAATTTTATATATGATATCAATAATAATATAAATCAATAATAATATAGTATACTTTAATAATAATATAATAATATAATTTAGAGGTAATCGATCTAAGGTACCTGGCGGTGCTGACACGGGCATTGCTTGATTGAGTCTCGATTCGCTGGGAGACGGTTTATTATCGTGAATAAATGGCTGTCCCGGTGCACGAGAGTTTAATGTGAAAAAATCATTATTCTGTTGCATTAAGAATTCATTTGGATTTGGTCGAAGCATGATGCGTTGTGGGGCTGTGTATAAGACATCACTCGTTAGCAATTTGTTATTTGGTATATAATTATTGATCGGAGTCATTTTTTTACGATTTTCAACGGCAATCATCTCAGCCAATGCTTGCCGGGAAACATTAATCGAATCAAAATCGGCTGTATCTTTATATTTCTGATCGTAATGTGAATTCGGTTTCTCCGAGCCAAATATGCGATTTATATCCATTTCGTTTCGATCCTGATACTGACCGTAGTTAAGCACACCGTTGTTGTTTGCCTGTTGATTGATGTTGTGATCGTATGACTGATTATTATTGTTGTTATTCTTGGTTGCGGCGTGGTTTTGAGAATTTAACTGGCAGAAACTTTCCAGCAGAGAATTCGACGAACCAACTGAATTCAAACTGTTCATAAATGATTTCTGATCTGAAAGCCGTGACAGGGGAGATGTGGAATTCAGTGTACTGTGGAATTCAGTAATATCATTACCAGCTGAGCTATTGAAAGCACTGAATAGGGGAAATTCGGATTTAGTATCCGATGATTCAGATTGTAATTGAATACTTTTACTGATAAATTTGAAAGACGATTTATTTATCGGGTCAGCAATTTGAAATTGACCATTTGGAATATGATTATTATCTGTGATATTTGCAGGGGTCGAAATGGAATCACATAGAACGACTACGGGATCCAAAGAATCACGATCTGGAATTGTCTGAATTAATTTGATATACTCTTCTCGATTCGATGACAAACAACAGGAATGAGCAATTATCAAATGATCTATCAGCCTATCAATATCATGGGATATAAGATTAAATTTTGATGAAAGTTTTAATTCAGAAAATATTTTGGAAAGCATATGGAACATATTTTGACGTAATTCCGCTGTTCGTTTATGAGAAACTAACATAGATTGTATCTCCTGTAATCTGGATTTAGCAATGATATTAGCAATGATATGTTCTAAATGTTCAAATCTTGGCACTTCTGACACCAATGTGGTACCCGGTAATTTAGCGGCTTTTGACATTCGATTAGAAACAGGAACACTTTCATTAAAATAGGTTATTGAATCCGCAAACTTTTCTTGCCTATCACACAAAAATAATGATGAATTCTTCAATGCAATTTTCCCAATTTTATTCATGGCTTAATTAAACGTAAATAATAAATTGAATTAATCCACTACAAGTTTTATTTTAAATTCCAAAATTTTTAATTTGAAATACAAAAATTTACAGATCTAAGTAAAACAAAAAATATATCATTCGATAAAAAAATAAACAGATTTTTAAAAACATATAATTTAAAAAGCTTAACGATTTTATAAAGTTCACGTAAGAATTTCAGATAGTCAATTACTAATAAATAAATGCAAAATAAACAAATTTAGGTTTTTATATTATTGTTAGGATTTGTTCCGTATTTCGCGAATTGTAATGGATGAGGGTGTTGGTCTATGAGAGCCAACACTAAAACTATTGGGAGCCGTATACAGTTACTCTTGATCATGATAACATGGCATCGAATTTGCTTTACTCTTCTGAGATTGATTAATAGAGCCTGATTGATAAGTAGAAGTATTAGCTGATCGCACGAATTTTGATTGACTGTTATTGTGTTCTGTTTGGTCCTTAGTCGCTGGTGACCGCGCATTTATATATATATATATAATATAATATCGTATAATATAATATAATATAGTATAATAGGTATATAGATATTGTTAAGGCCGTGTAACGGCTCACTACAAATAATAAACACACAAATTAAATAAAATCATACCAAAGCAAGAAGTTATGCAAAAACTAACTCAAAAATAACCAAATAAACATAGAATTACCAAAAGCAAACTCGAATAACTTAAAAGACGATAAAAACAGTAAAACATTCCAGAAAAACCCAGAACATTCTATAAAAATGGCGATGACCATCACAACAGTCATCTAGAACAACAAAAGTTAAAGAAAATAAATAAATTAGTATTAAAAAACAAAAATCTCAAAAAGAAATTCATAAAAACATCAGTTAAAATAAAAATTAAATTAAAAGTAAAATAGAATGTTCTGGAACCGTTCCAAATC
Source organism: Schmidtea polychroa (assembly GCA_959609185.1). NCBI lineage: Eukaryota > Metazoa > Platyhelminthes > Tricladida > Dugesiidae > Schmidtea > Schmidtea polychroa. Next base: position 63,949 of record CAUHTR010000197.1, read on the forward strand.
CATCATGGACGTAAAATTAATGAAAAATAATTAGAAAATAAAAATCTAAAAATAAAAACAAAAATTATAGCACTAAAATTTCCATTAAAAATGTCAAAATCACGAAATAGAAAATTCTGGAATAAAAAGAATTCGAGTTTGTTTTAATGCATCAATACATACACGTGTACAAAATAGGTATATATACCGACGCATTTTGGTCACAATTTAATCTTTTTTGTATGCCAAAAATTTTTGTAATAAATTTGGACAACATCGAAAGTAAGGATTGTTACTTGTATCATTGTTATATCATATTATATTTGCTTTGAAATATTTTTTTTTGTGTTTTTGTTATTTTATTCATCCTACTATTATGAAATAAGAGTGAACAGCATAGTGAACGGGTTATAGTCACTATGCTGGTCAGCCTTGTTTCCAATTTAAAGACTACATGCACCATTTTTGGGTCTACGACCCCACATGCATAAAATATAAACCCCTTTTATTAACCGGAGGTCGCCACGAACTAATGGTTCTAACCAGGAGTAGGGCGGTAAACCCATACCGGTAGTTGGCATAGTCATAGGGACTATGCGGACGAAATAAACTTCGGGAAAGTAATCGCGGGAAACATACTACAATAAGGCCTATCGTACCGTATCCAGTTGGGTCGGGAAAGTAGGAAAATTTTAATTAAATTGACCTTTTCATTAACTTACATACCAAAAATAAACACTTAACTGTATATAAGAAATACATCACTAGGATCATCTAAACGGGAACTGTCCCAGACTCAAATTTATATAAAGGCTCTCGTAGTCGGCTAATTGCACAAACTATTGTTCAGTATGTTGATAAACTCTGTTAATATTATTCATAATTTTATTCAATGTAATGATATATTATCATAAACTAAAATCAGTTCGAAAACGTTCATAATTACCTCTATATTGAAATCTACCTTATATAAAATCTTTAAAGATGATTCCCCATACGTGGTAATCTTATAATACTATAAACTTACACTTAATATTATTGTAATTTACCTTATTGTTATTGTTATTATCAATATTATCATTATCATTATTATTATTATTATTATTACTATTATCATTATTATTATTAGTATTATCGTTATTATTATTATCAGTATTATTATTATTATCATAATCATTATTATTATGGTCATTCTTAGTAATATTATTATTGTTATTCTTATCCTGATGATTATTATTATTATTATTATTATTATCATTATGGTTATTATTATTACTATTATGATTATTATTATTATTATCATCATTAATCTTATTATTATTGTTATTCTTATTAATATTAATATTGTTATTCTTATCCTTATGAATATCATTATTGTTATTATTATTATTATTATTATTATTATTATTATTATTATTATTATTATTATTATTATTATTACTATTATTATTGCTATTATTATTCTTATCATTAGTATTATCATAATCATTATCATTATTATTATTATGATTATTATTGTAGCCACTATCACTATTGTCATCAATATTATTATTAGGATGATCATTATTAATGTTCTTAATATTACTGTTTTGGTGCTTTTGTCATTAGCACTCCCACTCTTATCATTGCCACTATTATTATCACTACCCTTGTCATTGCATTATTAAGTAATTATTACATTTTTTGCGATCTTTGGAATTCCTCTAGGTCTAAATTTAGATACTGTAATCCTACCCCCCCCCCCCTTTATCCCCTATATAACTTACTCCAACCCATGTATCGATTTTCTGAAATGTTTCTATTAATAGAAAAATTCAAACCCGACATCAATGGTTGCTCTTTCCCTAATGAAAATTTTAACCAATAAAACTGGTTCTATTTATAGAAGTAACCCTGAACACTAAGGGGTGCCCTCACTGAAATTATCCTGATCGACCAAATGGACGATGCATGCGTGCTCGCAAACAAACCAATCACCATCAACCTCGTCAGCGGAAGCCCTGATCCTGGAATAAAACCCCGATATCTTGGCGTGTTTACCCTTGTTATTCCCCAAGGTAGATCCCACACATCGACTGCTCAAGCTAAGACATATTACCTCATAATCATAGACGAAAATTAAGGAGTAGTAATGGGTCCTATGATTATAATCGTTGATTATTTAAATATAAGAAAAGACAATTGACGAAACTATATAAAAACTATTACATAATGTGAAGCGACTTACTCAACCAAATTTAACGAGAACAAAATTTTTATATTAAATGAAATCATAATACTTATAAACAGAGAAAGAAAAAAGGAATTTTTTATCAGTCACCGTAAAATGCTTAATGATGCATGAGAAGAAAGCCTCACTCATTCCCTTCAGATCAACATTTTGTCCTGCATTCCCCCCACATGTATATCCATAAACACGAGAATGGGGTTGCCCACAATCTGGGGCATAAATGCATCATAAATGGAGGAATTGGCATACGTTAGACTATTATTGGGCCACGACAGCCTCTAAAGTTCGTCCGAATACACTCCTCGTGGAGACTGAAAGCCGGAGAGATCGAATTCCTAAAATCAAATAAATAGAAAACCAACCCAATTTTTGCCCTTTTACTTGTCCAAAGGGATGATGGTAGGGCTACTCACAACCCTTACGGTTAGGAATTACTAGAGACCGAGTATGATTTTTCGATATGTAGTAATATGTAGGTCTTAGTAGCATAGTAACTGCATATTATCGCTAAACCAAAATTTGAGGAATATTAGATATAAGAATAATAAATTTAAATTTTAATCAAGTTAAACAAAATCTTTAAAATGGGTGGTTTTAATTTAATTTACGAAGTTTGGAAAATTTTTGTGTCTTAGTTTAATTTACGAAATTTTAAATTGTTCTTTTATTTTAAAATTTTCTTTTTTGCGTCTTAGTTTAATTTACGAAATTTTAAATTGGTTTTTTTTTCTATTTTTTTTACGAGATTTTAATATTTTCTTTTGGTTCACTCTTAAATGGTTAAACCAAACTTGCCAACCGTCAATGTACAAATTTAATTTAATTTAGAAATTCGCGATCTAATTGGGTGAATAAATCAATATGGAAATTAATTAGAAATTTAATCTACTTCACCTATAAAATCCTTAGGCTGTTGGATTGAATGCATAGTGTGCTTGGACGTAAATCGTAATGGGGAATTTTAGACATTTTGGAGCAAACGACCGTAGATAGAGGGACAAAGATTCACATAATACCTCTTTTATCATTACAGCCATGCCCAGTACCGAACCAAGGAAGATACGAGAAGGCCACTCATCGACCGACTGGAATCGCGGAAGTAGCATTGAAGAAGGAGAGGAAGCCGTCCGCTTGAGGGAGGAATCGGAAATCGCTCGCCTTAGGTCCAGATGGATCTGGTACAAGATCCATGACTGGACTTACCAGAATGTGATCCCCGTAATCCCGAAGGTGGAGCCTTACCTCAACCGCGCGTCGTTAGCCTTGATCGACGCTTTTGACGAAGTGACGGGGGCGATAGACCGATTGCACCAGCTCGAGAAAGCGACTCTGGCTGGCGAAGTAGAAGACTGCGACGGCTATGCTCGAGCCCAATGTCACCCGAAACGGACGGCGGCTCTTCAACGTGGACTAAAATACCCAAGACGGCCTCAACGAGGACCAGGACGACCAAGGAAATGCGGACGCACGCGAACGTCCACCCGCTCGACCCAGAAGAGCGCGGGATCGGAGGATAGACGGAAAACTCGGAATCAAAACTAATCATTTTGTGCTGACCTTAGTGTCAGGTGTATTAAGTGATATTATGTACTGGATTAAAACTCTTTAATCCAGGATTGAATAAAATATGTTAGATTGTAACGGTTCATCATAATTATTTAATGTTTGTTTGTGTCTTGGTGGTCGATGACGACTTAAATATGTGAATTGTTTGAATTATTGCAAGGTCCATGACGGGGAATATCATTGTTGTTGCCTACACTTTTCTATAGCGCCAACAACCCTATAGGTTGAGTAAGATAAATAGGTCTCGGGCTTGGGGCGCGCGTAGCGAAGAACTACGACGAGGGGATTATCTTCTTTTAGCCTTAATGCCCATAATAATGCTCGACCCTTGATGTCGATGTAAACATCATTGATCTTATCTTCGTTTAGTGCAGAAACTCTTGGAAGAGATGCGAGCCGATAGGGAACAGGCACAACGACAGGTAGATGAATATCGGACTAAGTGGACACGAGTCAAGGCCCACTGTCGGAACTTGGAGTGCACTTGGTTCCCACCAGCGGAGATGAAGAAGAGGATGAAGTTGATCACCCAACTACAACTTCAGAATGCTCAAGACCAGATTGAGTTGCGGGCCCTCCGCTTAAGGGTGAGGGAACTGGAAGTCAAGGTGCATCAACAGGAGCTGGAGCGAGAGGTCATCGCCAAGATCCGGCCTTTAGATGAGTTGCTCCATCGACCGAAAGAACATGCCCCCACTGCAGTAGCCCCAAGGAAGAAGATTCGGCCGGGAAAAGCGGCACGAGCGAAGATAAGGCAGGCCAGCCAGGCCCAATTAGCTCTCCAGGCTACTGAATCAGAGGCTACACCAAGAGAACCAACCAGCACACGATAAGCTATTCATGTTGTCCAAATAAATCTTCCCTAGTGCGTCCATAGCGGGCCTTTTGATTTTCTTTTATTATAACGCTAATTGTTGTAACGGGGACGAAAAGAAATCGGACATAGGCCTTCTATCGGCAGTCCGTGAACCCCAGTGGGTACTAGACAATTATAGTATGTTAAGCATGCTCACTTTTTGCTAGTGCCCAAACCCTTGATACAGTACCAACGTTGATTGCTCAACGGGTATCAAGTGGTCAGCTAAAACTTGTATTTTGGGTTACGCTGGAAACAGCACGAGGAGGTAAAGATTTAACAGTACCTGTAACCCACCAGTATCGTTAAGGAAAAACCTATAGAAAAATTATTTCAACGTTAGGAAATGAAGTATAAAAATAAAGAAAGATTAAAAACATTAAAGGAAATACATAAGTAAAATATTTACAATATCGTTTCGAAAACATAATCAAGTACAAGACTTTGTGGTTTTAAAGAACTTTGTTAATTAAAATTGCAAGCAAGAAAACTATTATCAAATCTGTTATCATTAATTAAGACAATGATCAAAATAATAATTGAATTATTCAAAATTGCTGTTTAATTTTCCCCTGACTTGGATGTGTGACATTTGGCATTGTTCTCAAATAAAAGGATGATGAAAAATTTGCTTTATCAAAAATTGATGAGTTAAAATATACAGTATCATTTTTATTTATTCATTTATTTTTTAACTTTAATAATAATAATAATAATAATAATAATAATAATAATAATAATAATAATAATAATAATAATAATAATAATAATAATAATAATAATAATAATAATAATAATAATAATAATATAATAATAATAATAATAATAATATAATAATAATAATAATAATAATAATAATAATAATAATAATAATAATAATAATAATAATAATAATAATATAATAATAATAATATAATAATATAATATAAATTACAACACAGATTTCAATATGTAATCTTTGGACTCAACAAACAGAAGGATAGAATTTTTCAATTAGAAACTGGGGAATTAGGTACTCCTTATGAAAGATTCAGATTACACATGATCGAAATAAAGACAAAAAAATGCTTACACAGCCAGTCAGAGGGAGACGTCATTCCCCCCTCTGACTGGTCGAAAAAAAAAAAAAAAATAATAATAATAATAATAATAATAATAATAATAATAATAATAATAATATAAAATTATGGTTTCTTGATAGCAGCATAAATTAGATGTTAAACAAGTAAATGAAAAATATTTATTAAAGGATAATACTAATTAAATTGAAAAAATAATAATAATAAAACCTACATCATTTACAATCGTTTGAGATAATTCATTTATCAGATGAAATCTCACGCTATAAAATGTTCAATCAACCAATTTTATTTTTTCAAATTTCTATTTAAAATACTGGAAAAATTCAATGACTACTTTTTTATTTCTATGATTTGAATTTATTTTTTGTAGAATATTTCATAAAATATATTTATTCAATTTAAATTAATCATTCAATCTTCAATTCTGCTTGCTCATCATATCACAATTTATATATAAATGTTTCATTAAATGACAAATGCTAAATGCAGAGAGTTCAATCCATGTTACGGAAAGGTTTTAAGACCTGGAAAAGGTCTTATGCTAACTGGAAAATGACAATGATGGTTGACTGAAAATTGGTGTTTCACAATCAACTTGTGCGACACCCTCACAAAATTGACAATTAGAAGTGTAGCAAAATAGCTACCAAATAAATTCTTGCACTAATCCAACGCTGTATCGGCATTTTATATAGGTACTCAAAAATACTCATAAAAACACTATATCATTACCCTATAGTCTGCATGTTTGGGTTTTTGAATCGATAACATCGGAATTCGTTCCATATAATTAAACCATCGATGATAAACTTTTCCCTGTCAAACTTGAAAGAATGTACACCTATTTCATTGAATTCAAGGCATATTAAAATATTTTATTAAAACCACAATTTTACTTTCGGTCCGGAATATAGTAAAATCATATTTAATGAAATATTAGAATTCATATTTTTTGATTTTAATAAACAAAAGCATTATAAGGGTCAAAGTCACCTTGGTCATTCTCAACACATCTTATACCAAAGTAAAACGGAACATTCGTTTCTATGGCTTAAGTTTTGACCTTATCCTCGAAACACCAAATGATCTTGCTTTTTTTACCATCGCTATACCCATAGTTGTATAACGTGGCTGAAAATCAATGGACAGATGGACTCAGTTTTCAACACTTCTACAAATTTTATTTTCACTACAGAGTTCTTGACTATCAATAGAAGATTCTACGTCACTCAGTCACTTTCCACTCATAACTGGGATTATTGATGTTTATTGTTTCAGCTTTGCAGGATTTAAGTTCCTGTCTGTTAATTGGTGTAATGTTTTTCAAAAATTCGATCAGGAACCTAGCTTTATTTTGAGTTTAAATATTTCGATCCTAGACCACTTCTGATATTTTGTACAGCATTCTGCCTTAGAATTTAATATTTTCAATCTGGTTTTCGGCCAAGCTTTGGTTATTTTTGAAAGTTTAAGCAGCGTTCTTTTTACATTTTATGGATTTAAATAACTTCTATTTACCGGAACATTACTCATTCTCATTTTCGTTATGACAACAATTTAATCTAGAGAATTGTTTTCTTAAAAGTTGTCAGCAAATATTTTATTTCCCCTGGCAAAATTTATCTTATCATTCGACAACTTTATTGGATTAGTGCTTAGATGGTGTGTTTTTTAAATATTCTAAGGTTGCTGATAGATTTGTCATCAACTCTCGGTAAAATAAATTATAGCTAATAATTCTTTCTAAGTGATACAATAGTCTACTTCGTGTTTGTTCATTGCGTTCTTTGTCATTTTCGTCTAACTGCTATAAAACTGCTCCAATTTTTTGTTTTGATATTCAGAATTGTGAGATAAATTGCTATTTTGGTAAAATGATTTTTTAAATAAAGTTTAAGTTAATTTATTTTAAAAATGTTTTTTTTCTTAAATTACAAAATTAAAAAACTTTTTTGGAATGAATAATATCGGAAAAAAAATTTTTTGTTATATAAAAATTGTTAATCCCGATAAATTGGAAAATGATTTGGTACACCAAGTGTTCCAAACGAAAGATCTATCATCTGAACAAAACCTTTGATAAAATTGACTGCAAGAAGAAAAACTTTCATTTACCAGAAGTAAAAGAAATATTTTCTGATTATTTCGAGTCTAAGAATTATTATACAAGACCTAAATTTTGTTCATCTGAAGAATTAATTCATTCTTGTAAAAATGCATATAAGCCAGTGGTTCTCAATCCGTGTTCCGCGATTACGCTTCCAGTGTTCCGCGAAAAAAATGACATTTTATCTTTAAATTTGCATTTAAGATAAATATCATCAAAAACCTCAATTAACTTTTTTATAAGATGATTCAATAAGCAAGCCGTTACAGATATATATTTATATATATATATATATATATATATATATATATATATATATATATATATATATATATATATATATACAAATATAAAAGTGTTTTTATTGCTTGTTATTGTTGCGCGTGGTATTTTCTTTGCTTATAAGAAGGCATTATTGACGTTTACGGCAGATTTATAGTAATTTGTGATTGGTCACTCATTGTGGGCAAGTATTTTTTTGTCAGTGTTCCGCGTAAAAAAATCATGTGAATGGTGTTCCGCGCTTTTATACTAATTGAGAACCACTGATATAAGCACTGTAATATATTAATCAATTACAATACTATTAGAATAATTGAAAGGAATTGACGCAAAGTTATGCAGTGAGAGATATGACACCGTACTATTCGGAATTATGTACCAGTCATAATAGTATACCACTGGTTCATCATTAGAAAAAAACTGCCCGAATACGTACCATGGTATACTATTAATTCTTCATTTGTGCTTTTATTTCACTTGTTTATACAATTGCAACGGAAATTTTAAAACAAGGTTGATAAATTAAGTACGCATTGGTTTTCCAAGTTCTTCGAAAGAAGTTTTTAGTCTAGTCCTTTGTTACTGTTAGGCACATGAGTATCAAATGTTTTAATAAAGTGTTTTAGATTATATTTTATATTCAATAGGTAAATAAGGACTATACTTAGATTAAACATATTTTTATTTAGACTACCTATTCATAATAATCGATTATCTTCTTTTAATTTGATTTATTAAAATCATAATTAATTTTATTTTATAAAATAGTATAGACCCTAAACACGATGTCAAGAAAATGTCAAATCAAGAAGAAAAATTAAAAATCATTGCCCAATTGAAAGCAGGTGAATTTTTGAATAAATTGCAAAGGCGTACGGGATATCAAAAGTCACAACTAAAGGGCTGGGCTAAACAGGAAAATAAACAGGCTGTAAATGGAAATGCCAAAAAGAAATGATTATCATGAAATAATTTTTCAAAGAGATTTATTTTGTTTGAAAAAAAAATCGGAACTCAAAGGGTTGATTATTTTTATATTATTGGTATTCGATGTATGTAACAATTATTTATTCTATATTTTTATTTAGTTTTATCTATATTTGACATTTTATTTAGCTGTACATCTAATGACAAAATTATATTTTATTTTTTATTTTAAAATTTTAACACAAATTTTAATTAAAATATTTTTTGAAAAAAAGAAAAATAAAAAATAAATAATAATTGCTAATAAGGAAGAAGCAGCTGTAAACAATAACCTTATATTTTAAAGATAGATATAAAAATTATATTAAATTGCGACGTAAAATCACGATTCTTCGTCAAAATATATTCTTGCTTTTTAAAAGTAATCTTCTAAAAGCTATAAAACCCATAACAGACAGAAAAGTTTCACAGTATTTCACTAATAGCACTGTTAGGTTTTTATTTGAAAGTCAGTTCTCTCTCTGACTCTCCGTGTTCTTATTCAACCAAATAAAATGAAATGCAATACAGAATAATTTAATTTAATTTCAATCAAATTACAATTTGTCACTATTTGCACCTTTCGCTCAAGACAGTTTTCGCTCGATAAGGTAAAAAACCAAAGGGACAATCACCTTTTCTGATACGAGTCTTAAACCTTTTTTGAATTACTAGATTTCTTTTTCCGATCACCTGAATTTCTGAGCTTCTCTTTTATTTTTTTTCTTCGACCAAAGGGCGGATTGCTTATTTTGGAGCTCTCTTTATATACTGCTTCTGAGAGGCCAATTATCTAGAGAATTGCAATTAATTATTTCTCCGGGAACTCAAAGTCAACATGAGAGGATTTCCTAATTGTTTTAATTTGTTTGGATTCGAAATATTTCCTCTCGTATCTGATTGCCCGGGTCTCACTGCGCACCGGATTTCTTTCAGCGCTCGGGTTTCCCATGGACTCGGGCTTTCCATTACCGATTAATTAATTTGTTTTTTCGCATTAAATTTCCCTCTGAACACTTTATTCTGACCTCTTCTATCAATTTGGCGTTTGCATAGTTTGCATTTCTTCAATAGCTCGACTGTATGCTCGCCATTTATCAGTAATAATAGTAGTTCCAGGGAGAATATTATTGGATATAACGGATATCATATTATTTAAAACCTACTATTTAATTTAAAACATATTATTTTATTTAAACCACACTATTTTATTTAAACCACACTATTTATAGCATCTACCCAAATAAGGGTTTACAACATCAACCTGTTACCCATCTGTACTTTATTTTTGTTTTATTTGATTTCTTTTCATATAATTTAAATCAATTTTTTGTGTTTATGTTTATTCGTCGATTTAGAACAACGTCTAAAATCGGCAGTTTTACAAAACACAAAATTTCTATTCTAACATCAATATAAGAATTACGCAAATTATTCGACAAAGAAAAATTTGGTTATTATTTTATCTCGAAAGTTTTAAATATGCTATCAAAACTTTCAGATCAAAATTTAATAATTACAAAGACTGACAAACTTTGAATGTAGTAAAAACGTAAAATTTTTTATACTGATTTTGTTTGATTTAAAATTAGTAATTCATAGTTATGCATAAAATTTTATATATAATTTTTATTAAAATTTTTACATAATTCTGACATCAAAATATCTAGAATAACTACTGATATTAAAATCTCGTTTTATTAAATCAAATGATTTTGTTTTAATATACATATGTAAATAGCAATATTTTAAAAGTGTACTTTTTTGTAAATTTTAAATAGTAATTTATAAATTAAATAGAATTATTATAAAGGCCTAATTTTTGTACAAATGTTTCATTTAACATTAATGTGCGTATCTATTTTATTATAATTTCAATTCAATTTTTATTTTAAGGCAAAATATCACCCACTTGTTTGAAGGATTTTCCATTTTAAAAAAATCTGGTATGATTTAAATTAAAATCTATTTTAAATAAAATTTTTTTTAAATATGAAGACGATAGTATTAAATGTCTATACAATTTCGCTGATAGTTTCAGCTTATCTCAATATTACGAATTTATTTTTCCATGCGATTGTCCAAGGTTGGTTTGGAATATATATGTATTTGTTTAAAAACAACAAAATTTTAGAGATAAATCAGAAGAATATACAATCGTTATCAGTAATACTTATAATTCGCGATCGTTTCTCATTTGTCGTTATATTGAAGCACATAAACTTTATTTATGTATATATAGGTTTAAAAGTTTCAAATTTATGGTTAAAGATATAATCTATTCATTAGCTACAATCCGTGGTTTGAAATTCTAAGTAAAGTCCTCTTGAATTTGTGTAACAGTGAATTTTTGGATAATTTTCCGCGAATTGATAATTATTTGAATCAAATTTATTGTCTCGATAACAAAGATTATGTAACATTGCCTGCTTGTAATTCTAATGATAAAGTTATTTTTTACGTGGTTTTATGGTTGAATTTTAATTCTGAAAAAATTTTAGATTAGTCAACAATATCTCAAATGTAGCCTCAAGTTTCCTTTCATTTATGATGTATGATTTAATTAAACAGAATTTATTATTTGTACTGGTTTTGCGTTGTTTAATTTTTAGAAATATATTCAAGAGTATTTGACAGCCGTTGTGCCAGCAGCGAAATATAATAAACAATTATGGCTGGAGATATTTTGGAGGTAATTTATAATGTGTATATTTATATGTATTTATTATTTAATAATATTATTATAATTATTATTATTAATATATATATTTTAATTAATATATACACCATATTACTTTTATTATTATTATTATTATTATTATTATTATTATTATTATTATTATTATTATTATTATTATTATTATTATTATTATTATTATTATTATTATTATTTTATTATTATTATTATTATTATTATTTTTATTATTATTATTATTATTTATTATTATTATTATTTTTATTATTATTATTTTTATTATTATTATTTTTATTATTATTATTATTATTATTATTAGGATTCTCATCCGTTTTTAAATCACCAAATAATTCCATAAAATTTTATTTAATAAAAGATATCTCAAAAAACTTGTCTGTTCTTATTTTTGTTATTTAAACAAATTTCAGATTTTCTTAAAATATTTCTTTGATAAAAATATTTTTTAAAATTGATAAATTTCTTCTTTTTAAAATATTTTTCAATAAAAATATTTTTAAAATTTTTATCAAATTTCTAATTAATCTTTAAGAATCTTTTAACTTCCTCATAATTATTATTATTATTTTTATTATTATTATTATTATTATTATTATTATTATTATTATTATTATTATTATTTTATTATTATTATTTATTATTATTTTTATTATTATTATTATTATTATTATTATTATTATTATTATTATTTTATTATTATTATTTTATTATTATTATTATTATTATTATTATTATTATTATTATTATTATTATTATTATTATTATTATTATTATTATTATTATTATTATTATTATTATTATTATTATTATTATTATTATTATTATTATTATTATTATTTTATTATTATTATTATTATTATTATTATTATTATTATTATTATTATTATTATTATTATTATTTTTATTATTATTATTTTTATTATTATTTTTATTATTAGTATAAAATGATGATTGCTTGGTAGCAGCATTTATTATTTAAAACAATAAAATGATAATTTAAGCCTTTTGCTGCAAATAATGTATTTAATGAAAGAATTTTCGACTATACGATAGTCCTTGTCAATCTCCTGGAATTTAGCAATGTTCTTCTTCAAAATACCCTTCAATCTTTCTTTTATTTCCTTTCTCTTAATTCTCATTGGTTGTAAATATAATGAATTGTTTTACTAAAAACTTTTAAAATTTTTTTTATAATTTTTACATTTAAAATTTCAAAATGACACAAACTAAAATTTTTAAATTTTTTACAGCTTCTATAATTAGCTTCTAGAAGCCTAATAAAATATTTGAAAATATTTTAAATAAAGCCTCCAATAACTACTTATATATGCTATTTAAATATTTCAATAAATGTGTCAATTTTGATTTTTAAATCCCCTTTTTTAAAATTTTGTCTATATTATTTTAATTATTACTTTTTAATTTATTATATTTTTTTAATTTCTTTATATATTGTCAGTTATTCTCAAAGTAAATGACAACAGATCAAATTCATGATTTCATTGATTTCTTCTTTAGTGTTGATCTTTGTCTGTCTGTTTATGATGAGAATTGCTTCTTTGAATCTGACATTTTTCTTTTGGATGTTTCCATTAGCTATGATTTCTATTGAAATATTTTTTCTTTCCTCTGTTGGCTGACACTGCCGGAGATGTCTGCCCAACGAGAATGTTCCACCAGGAACAAGGTGTTCTTTAAGTCTTTGGTGCAAGGTCCTGAGTGTACTTCCAATGTAGATTTCATTGCATATATTACACGTGATGCAATTGACGATGTTTTTTCTAAAGCACATATCTTTCGGTGTCTGGCAGTTTTTCATTGTGCAATTGTTTTCTCTATTTATGTTGCCTGCCAGAGCCCTTCTCAATGTCCAAGATTTATGTGCTATCCGAATTGAAAGACCGGTACGTTTAAGTTCTTTTAGGATCTTGAAGTCGAGTATGTCACTGATGAATGGGATATTCAGATGGGATATTCAATGGGATATTTCTGATTCTTTTGTGTTAATTCCCTAGATCTTCTTGGGGTAGAATTCATTCTTTCAATGTCCTCACCTTGGTATCCGCTTCGGTGTAGGATTTTATTGAAATTTGATTGTTCTTTAAAGTTTTCGTTTTTTCCCGTGCATCGATTGACTATTCTTCGTTTCTAGTTTCTTATGACATGTACTTTCTATAAGTATGGAAGGGCTGATCTTTTGTGCATAAATATTTCTTTGCGAACTGGTTTTCTGTAGAACCCGTATGTTGGAGTATTTCCTTCTATTTTAATTCTCAAATCCAATAAATTGAGGGATCCAACTTCTTCCGGATATTCGATTTCGAACTTAATATCTCGGTTAGCCGCATTGAATGTATGAAATATTTCCTCCGCTTCTTTTCTGCTTTTGGTCGTGATGAAGATATCATCTACATATCTTGCATAGAAACCGATGGGTTATATGGTCCTCAGTGTTTGTCGTTGATTGATCAGTTGGTCAATTGAGTCTTATTTATTCACAAGGATGTTTATTTACGAATTCATTTAACCCACAGATTAGTTATATTCTGACCACTATTTGACACTATTAGGTGGTATATTCGAGTTGTTAGATATTATTTTTTGATCTTTTATATGACAAACATACCCAATAGAAAAGTATATNCTATTGGGTATGTTTGTCATATAAAAGATCAAAAAATAATATCTAACAACTCGAATATACCACCTAATAGTGTCAAATAGTGGTCAGAATATAACTAATCTGTGGGTTAAATGAATTCGTAAATAAACATCCTTGTGAATAAATAAGACTCAATTGACCAACTGATCAATCAACGACAAACACTGAGGACCATATAACCCATCGGTTTCTATGCAAGATATGTAGATGATATCTTCATCACGACCAAAAGCAGAAAAGAAGCGGAGGAAATATTTCATACATTCAATGCGGCTAACCGAGATATTAAGTTCGAAATCGAATATCCGGAAGAAGTTGGATCCCTCAATTTATTGGATTTGAGAATTAAAATAGAAGGAAATACTCCAACATACGGGTTCTACAGAAAACCAGTTCGCAAAGAAATATTTATGCACAAAAGATCAGCCCTTCCATACTTATAGAAAGTACATGTCATAAGAAACTAGAAACGAAGAATAGTCAATCGATGCACGGGAAAAAACGAAAACTTTAAAGAACAATCAAATTTCAATAAAATCCTACACCGAAGCGGATACCAAGGTGAGGACATTGAAAGAATGAATTCTACCCCAAGAAGATCTAGGGAATTAACACAAAAGAATCAGAAATATCCCATTGAATATCCCATCTGAATATCCCATTCATCAGTGACATACTCGACTTCAAGATCCTAAAAGAACTTAAACGTACCGGTCTTTCAATTCGGATAGCACATAAATCTTGGACATTGAGAAGGGCTCTGGCAGGCAACATAAATAGAGAAAACAATTGCACAATGAAAAACTGCCAGACACCGAAAGATATGTGCTTTAGAAAAAACATCGTCAATTGCATCACGTGTAATATATGCAATGAAATCTACATTGGAAGTACACTCAGGACCTTGCACCAAAGACTTAAAGAACACCTTGTTCCTGGTGGAACATTCTCGTTGGGCAGACATCTCCGGCAGTGTCAGCCAACAGAGGAAAGAAAAAATATTTCAATAGAAATCATAGCTAATGGAAACATCCAAAAGAAAAATGTCAGATTCAAAGAAGCAATTCTCATCATAAACAGACAGACAAAGATCAACACTAAAGAAGAAATCAATGAAATCATGAATTTGATCTGTTGTCATTTACTTTGAGAATAACTGACAATATATAAAGAAATTAAAAAAATATAATAAATTAAAAAGTAATAATTAAAATAATATAGACAAAATTTTAAAAAAGGGGATTTAAAAATCAAAATTGACACATTTATTGAAATATTTAAATAGCATATATAAGTAGTTATTGGAGGCTTTATTTAAAATATTTTCAAATATTTTATTAGGCTTCTAGAAGCTAATTATAGAAGCTGTAAAAAATTTAAAAATTTTAGTTTGTGTCATTTTGAAATTTTAAATGTAAAAATTATAAAAAAAATTTTAAAAGTTTTTAGTAAAACAATTCATTATATTTACAACCAATGAGAATTAAGAGAAAGGAAATAAAAGAAAGATTGAAGGGTATTTTGAAGAAGAACATTGCTAAATTCCAGGAGATTGACAAGGACTATCGTATAGTCGAAAATTCTTTCATTAAATACATTATTTGCAGCAAAAGGCTTAAATTATCATTTTATTGTTTTATTTTTATTATTATTATTATTATTATTATTATTATTATTATTATTATTATTATTTTTATTATTATTATTTTATTATTTATTATTATTATTATTATTATTATTATTATTATTATTATTATTATTATTATTATTATTATTATTATTATTATTATTATTATTATTATTATTAAATTATTAAATTATTATTAAATTTATTTTTTTTATTAATATTTTCTCGATTATTACTTTTATTGTTATTAATTATCATTAATATAACAATTTATTATTATTAATTTTAATTAGTTAATTTAATTAATAATTCAAAAATTGATTTGAATGTGTGTCTCATTTGTCAAATAAAACTTCCGGCTAATTAATATCGGTCTGATTTTAATAATTTGGTACAAATATTTCTATACAGAGTATCTAGGTCAGCGCAACTATTTTTCAGTTTGAAACATCATTTCTAACATTACTTATGGGGCCTTGAATTACCCGATCCAGAAGATGCTATACTTTTTACTTCAACTACCTTAAATCTATGCGTATGTCTTTAGTGCACCGCTATCATTATAACTAGAAATGAGTTTGTCAGTGAATTATACATTGTTACAGATACAAAAGCACGATATCAAAAATGATATGCACTGTCAAATGTTGAAATGTTCTCACTTTGTATAATAAATTGATTTTTTGGATTTTTTTTCTTTCTTGCAAACCTCAACTTCTTTCTAATTTTTCGATAAAATATAAGGAAATGTGAAATCAATATATATATATATATATATATATATATATATATATATATATATATATATATATATATATATATATATATATATATAAGAAACGAAATCCTTGACGAAACCGAGTAGTGAAGTTAGTTGCTATATCTAATTCATATTTGTACAAAATGGATAGAATGCAATCTAGTAGTAATGTAAATTATAAACAACGTTTAGGAATCATCCTGTTTATGTTGTCCATTTAAAAGCATCAAATAGTGAATAGAAAATTAGAATAGTTGAAAGAGAAAAATTCGTTCTATTGTTCACTGATAATCGTATCCTTTCATTTTTAGTTTCCAATCATTTGACTTTGTCAGAAACTCAACCTTGAACAATAAAGCTAATAAAAAGTACATGGTTTGATCAATAAGTAGTGAGACTCTTATAGAAGTAAATAAATGAAATAAACCAAGTTGTAAATAGATATTTGTTTTAATAAGTTATTACTTAATTAAGAGATTTTAGCATTTATTTTAAAATATCGAATGAAAGTGTGCAATATCGTAGTGTCATTCATTTTCTCTTTATAAAGGGAAAGTGTAGAGAAGAAGTCGATATAGAACAGTGATGTTTATAATTGTGGGTGCCAATAAAAAGTAACAATTTACTGTTGGTAGATCTCAGTTTATGATGAGGAAATACCAGGAAAGCCTTGTGAAATCAATGAAAAATAATGGAAGACCTGAGAAAAATTGTCCAGACTAAGAGGGAAATTACAACCAGAGAGCTACCAATGCGCCAGAAAGTGAATAAAAACTATTTATACATTATTCAATGAAATTGGTATAAAAATTATGCTGTCGCTTCGTACCATGTTTATAAACTGCTGAAAAAGCAAAATAGACGTCTGCAGTGTTGCGAAGAGAATTTTCAGAATTTGGACGATGTTGAATATGAGATACCACTTTCACTATATGTTCCACAGTTTAAACGTGAATCTGAAAAGTGGAAACTACCTGAAAAGGTCTGTTCTAAGAAAATGAGGTCGTTAAGAAGTCACCGAAACACGCTCATGCTGACTGTGGAATGTCAATGGTATTATTCTGGGTGATTTTGCAGAAAATGGTGTTCGAATTAATATTTGCTACTACTTGTGCAAGAAACAAGAAAGCTCGGAAGGAAAAGCAGGATTTGTGGGCTCTTCTACTTACATGATAACGCTGCCATAAACACAAGTTCAGTTCAATAAGCTTCTTCATCCTCCACACAGTCCGGATTTGGCTTCATCGGACTTTTACTTGTTAAATCACCTCAAGAAATCCATGCCTGGCCAACAGTTTGCCACAAAAAATGATTTTAAAAATCCGCATTTTATGACTGAAAGATTTTTAGAATATCTTCAAAATTGCATTTAAAACATGGTTACACGCTGTAAAAATATGTATAAATGCAAATGGAAATTATTTTTAGAAATTAACCCTACATGATTTGCTTATTGTAAATACGAAATATATTAATTTATTTCTATGTGAGTCTCACTACGGATTATTGGGCGCACCACGTATCAAACACCAATATTTATAGATATTTCAAAATACTCCAGCGATTTTAACATTGGTTTTATAATTGCAAGATTTGACTATTGGAATTTTTAAATAACACAAAATTTAATAAAAGTTTTGGATACGATAAAAGAAATAATTGAAATTTTTTGTAAGACATGACGAACACTAATTGGCTCTATATTTTATCAATCATTCACCCAACTTATAAAATCACAGATCGCTAAATTGGACTTGTAATATACTTTTCTATTGGGTATGTTTGTCATATAAAAGATCAAAAAATAATATCTAACAACTCGAATATACCACCTAATAGTGTCAAATAGTGGTCAGAATATAACTAATCTGTGGGTTAAATGAATTCGTAAATAAACATCCTTGTGAATAAATAAGACTCAATTGACCAACTGATCAATCAACGACAAACACTGAGGACCATATAACCCATCGGTTTCTATGCAAGATATGTAGATGATATCTTCATCACGACCAAAAGCAGAAAAGAAGCGGAGGAAATATTTCATACATTCAATGCGGCTAACCGAGATATTAAGTTCGAAATCGAATATCCGGAAGAAGTTGGATCCCTCAATTTATTGGATTTGAGAATTAAAATAGAAGGAAATACTCCAACATACGGGTTCTACAGAAAACCAGTTCGCAAAGAAATATTTATGCACAAAAGATCAGCCCTTCCATACTTATAGAAAGTACATGTCATAAGAAACTAGAAACGAAGAATAGTCAATCGATGCACGGGAAAAAACGAAAACTTTAAAGAACAATCAAATTTCAATAAAATCCTACACCGAAGCGGATACCAAGGTGAGGACATTGAAAGAATGAATTCTACCCCAAGAAGATCTAGGGAATTAACACAAAAGAATCAGAAATATCCCATTGAATATCCCATCTGAATATCCCATTCATCAGTGACATACTCGACTTCAAGATCCTAAAAGAACTTAAACGTACCGGTCTTTCAATTCGGATAGCACATAAATCTTGGACATTGAGAAGGGCTCTGGCAGGCAACATAAATAGAGAAAACAATTGCACAATGAAAAACTGCCAGACACCGAAAGATATGTGCTTTAGAAAAAACATCGTCAATTGCATCACGTGTAATATATGCAATGAAATCTACATTGGAAGTACACTCAGGACCTTGCACCAAAGACTTAAAGAACACCTTGTTCCTGGTGGAACATTCTCGTTGGGCAGACATCTCCGGCAGTGTCAGCCAACAGAGGAAAGAAAAAATATTTCAATAGAAATCATAGCTAATGGAAACATCCAAAAGAAAAATGTCAGATTCAAAGAAGCAATTCTCATCATAAACAGACAGACAAAGATCAACACTAAAGAAGAAATCAATGAAATCATGAATTTGATCTGTTGTCATTTACTTTGAGAATAACTGACAATATATAAAGAAATTAAAAAAATATAATAAATTAAAAAGTAATAATTAAAATAATATAGACAAAATTTTAAAAAAGGGGATTTAAAAATCAAAATTGACACATTTATTGAAATATTTAAATAGCATATATAAGTGGTTATTGGAGGCTTTATTTAGAATATTTTGAAATATTTTGTTAGGCTTTTAGAAGCTAATTAAAGAAGCTGTATAAAAAAATTTAAAAATTTTTAGTTTGTCATTTTGAAATTTTAAATGTTATTTATTTTGTTTTATTTTTAATTTTAATTTTCAGTAAAATTTTAAAAGTTTTTAATAAAAAAATTCATTATATTTACAACCAATGAGAATTAAGAGAAAGGAATTAAAAGAAAGATTGAAAGGTATTTTTGGGAAGAACATTGCTAAATTCCAGGAGATTGACAAGGACTATCTTATATTCGAAAATTTTCTCATTAAAAAGGCTTAAATTATCATTTTATTGTTTTAAATAATAAATGCTGCTACCAAGAAATCATCACTTTATATTATTATTATTATTATTATTATTATTATTATTATTATTATTATTATTATTATTATTATTATTATTATTATTATTATTATTATTATTATTATTATTATTATTATTATTATTATTATTATTATTATTATTATTATTATTATTATTATTATTATTATTATTATTATTATTATTATTATTATTACTATTATTATTACTATTACATATTCTAATCAATTAAATTACATAATAATCAATAAACCTTAATCCTACTTATGGGGTTTTCAAATTTTTAAAAATTTCTTTGCCCTAATTTTTTTATTTAATTTTGTTAACAATGACATCATTAATAATATCTTAAATTA
Organism: Schmidtea polychroa; assembly: GCA_959609185.1. NCBI lineage: Eukaryota > Metazoa > Platyhelminthes > Tricladida > Dugesiidae > Schmidtea > Schmidtea polychroa. The sequence continues at coordinate 84,592 of CAUHTR010000197.1, forward strand.
GCATTTCCCAATTATTCATGTTAGCAACCCAAAATTTTCCAACGCAATTCCTTTGTGACTCAACATATAGAAAAACAATAAAAAGAAATTTCTAGGCATTATTTTTTGTTAATTATTCTTTGATTTGAGATATATTTTCTAACAGATATCATTCCAAATTATACGATTTCAAAGTTTTTGTCGAGTGTTAGCATGAACTTAAGCAAAATTGAGTAATTTGAAATAATTGTTTCTTCTTTTGAATGTTTTTTCAGAAAGATTCCCATGTACCAGAATTTGGCTTTGTTTCTTATTACTCGTCTATTTATTCCTAACCTTTAATTTGCACGAATTCCTTAAACTGTTTGATCAGGGGTTTCGTTTTTTCACTTAGAAGCCTTTTTCTTTGCACCGTACCAGTTTTTTTCCAAATCAATTTTTAAATTATTTCAATAAAAATGAAATACATCAATTAATACATAAACTAATTCTTTTCCTTTGTGAAATATTAACGAAAATATAATTTTGACCATGAATCAGTAAAGATATCGATGCTTTTTAGATATTCATGAATTTAGGGTACTGATAAAAAGTCAGTGCCGAAAATTCGTGAATTTAAAAAAAACCATCGATATATTTACTGATTCATAGTCTAGCTTTTTAATAACTACAATGTCAATTGAAAAGAAATCAGTGAAAATTGAAAATAATTCTTTGAAAATTTAATTATAATTATTGTTTTATTTATTGTTTTACTTAATAATTATTTTAAATATTGATAAATTTCATATAAACCACATTGTTTACTTTTTTTGTTCATAGGATATAAATTGCTTCTCACAAAACCTTAGTTTTTTCAAATAATCATATAATTTTCATAAAGCATTTTAGTTGCCATTGCATCGAACTCAATTTCGTTATTCATTTTGAAATATTGTAAGACTAAAGATCAAAACAATATATAAAGTACACTATATTTCGGCACAGTCTTTATAAACTTTCTTTCACAAAATAAAAAAGATGATACGAAATTATTAATATAGTAATATAGCGAGTACAATAATACAACTTTTTTTCAGTTCTGGTTAAAATGGGAAACCAAACTGCAAAATAAGATTACACGGCATATAAAAAGTCAAATTTTTACCACAAGTAAATTAATATGAAAAATTAATATTAAAACAAAACATTCCATTTTAAATGTAATCATTTTATTTGTAAATATTTTATTTTTTAATATGTAAAAATGATTGTTTTTCAGTTCCTAGTGTTTGATTCTTTTGTTTTGTATTTATATTTTAAAATTATATCTACTTTATAATATTTATTTTTAGCATGTTATTGGAAAGACCAATTATTTTCATGTCAAAAAGATATCAGAAATTAACATCCAGTTTATTAGCAGCTATATTTTTTATTCATCCACTCTCGTGGTAAGTTTACTTATGAGCTTTATTTATTTAATAAAGTTTAACTTGGTATCTATCTATCTATCTATCTATCTATCTATCTATCTATCTATCTATCTATCTATCTATCTATCTCTCCCTCTCTCTCTCTCCCTCTCTCTCTCTCCCTCTCTCTCTCTCCCTCTCCCTCTCTCTCTCTATATATATATGAAAATTAAAAATTTGAAATTGACCAGAAATGCATTGAAATCAATCTATAAAAAATTACTTTTATAGTAATTTCTTTTCAGATCAATATTTTGTTTCCTATTGCTCTATAATTTGGAAAAATAGGAAGATAAACAAAATTGAAAATGAAAATAAATCAATGGTTAATATAAAAATACTAATCATAAAATAAAATTTATGAAATTGACTGATCGTTGTTTTTAAGTATTTAATTAAATATGTTTCTATTTGATCTTCTTTTTAGTTAATTGAACCAAATTAGTAGTCACGATTAAATATTTATAACAGTATAAATTAAACACAACATTTTCAGCATGATACAAATTGAAGAAAATGATGAAACAAAGTATTTCTTGTAAGTCAGAGATTCTCGAAGTACTACACTATGGATATTAATGCAAACTGGTTTATGAACCAACTTCGAAACCACTGAACCATTGTAATTTTTACGAACAAAATTCAAAACCTAAAGAAAATTATTTTTTTGACTTAAATCTTTGGTGATGTGGATAAATATTTCAAATGGAATTTACTACAGATAAAGTTTATTTTCATATTTAACGTAATTGGAATGGAAGGATTTATAAGATTTTTGATAAAACTTGGGTTTTTAGGCAGTTATTTTTTTATGAGTTTTGACGAAAATAAGATTATTTCACAAAGGAGACCGAACGTTTTTTGAAAGAAAACTAGGAGAGTGAACAAAAAATTAAAACTAGAAAGGAAATTTTACATTGCAAAGATCCCTAGCTTTATAATTCCTTTAAAATGATATTTAAAAAAAACTTAACTTTTTCTTAATCAGATTGAGTTGATGATATTTAATATGATATTTTAAGTCATATAAACTTTTCATGAATGTGAAACTTTCAATATTTAATACAATAACTCGGTTAGTTAATTTCCATTCTAAATTCCACTATGATTAAAATAATTTTTAATAATTAAAAAAAAACTTTTATTTATTTTTTTCAGGGTTCACAAAATCGTTAGCATAATTCCAAAAAAGTCTCCTGAATTATTGGGAATGTTAGTTTAATTTTTTTTTCAAATGATCTATTTAAAGATAAATTGAATAGTTCTTGGAAAGTTTTTCTGACACAATTTAAATTGAAAATCACTCATGCTCAAACAAAATCTATTTTATTTAGAAAACAGTTATGAAATTATCTATTTATTTGAAATATTTCATCCGTTTCTTGTTTATCTTTTCCATGCATAAAATTTCACATGGATTCAACCTTCCAAGAACTCCAAAAAGTCAACAATTTAAAATTTTTCATTAATCTTCAACATATTTTGCTTGCTAGGTTTAAAAATAGCTATTTTATTTTTTGATTACTTTTGATTACTTTTTGATGTTTATTAAAACATTTTATATCATTTTTAAATAATACTGAACGAGGGCGTAATCTTCGTATTCTATGATTTTTTTTCTGCATCATATTGAGTCCCATGGTTTATTTATTTAAAATATATGTTTTTTTAATTCTTTTATAATTGGTGCTTCCATCTATGCTACTACTCTCTAAATTCAACGAGTTATTTCCACAAAAGTTGCTTCATCAACCTTCAATACCAATATTTCTTGAATATCTTCAGAATTTATGCCATCTAAACCTTTTCATTCTCAGAGACTTAGCAAGTTCTAATATCTCATCGACTTTCCTGTTTACTGGTAAAATTAAATTTCCGGTTTGAATTGACGCTGACCGTACATTTCCACGGAAATTATATATTGTTAACGAATTTTTTTCTTTGATGGATAAAAATAGAAAAATAATTCAATCTTTTCATGCATCGTCGATTTCTTCAGAACCAATTGCAGCGTGTTACTAAATGTAATAAGTTATTATTATTATTATTATTATTATTATTATTATTATTATTATTATTATTATTATTATTATTATTATTATTATTATTATTATTATTATTATTATTATTATTATTATTATTATTATTATTATTATTATTATTATTATTATTATTATTATTATTATTATTATTATTATTATTATTATTAAATGAAGCCCTTATTCCCTAACCTAACGGCTGAATTAATGAAGTTCTATTCGGCAGTTAAAATATTATTTCAACATTTAGGGGATTGACACTTTAAAATCTTTGCCTATCCATGAATTGTCAAAGATTGCAAACGAAGGGAATACAATTTTGTCAAATGAAAATGAAAATGATTAATATTTAAATACAATATATTAAATAAAAGGTTGCTTTCGAATCATAATTATATAAATCTATGAAACCATTATGATACTACTTGATCATTGACAGTTATATTATTATTGTTACAAAATTTTCATAGAACCGCAATATGAAATTTTCAAAAAATTCCGTAATTTGCACACTAATTAAAATTTTTAAAATTCAATGCACATGCAAATATCCAAATTTATTCACAAACAATTTTATATTACTTATCTCAGTTTGGAATTTAAATTATAGAAATTACTTAATATTTCTTCTATTAGATAAATAGTTTACCGAAGTTTATTTGAAATTTTGTTTTAGTATTTTATACTATTATTAAATTGTATATCAATCTTGCAATTTATAAGAAAGCTCCACTCGAACATTTTTTAACGATTTATTTCGAATAGTTCTTTCTTATAATTAAATCGTTGCCATGTATGTTTAATTATTTATAAAAAATATTTAAAAAATTTCGTTTTCATTTACAACATTGATTGGATAATTAATACATGGAATGCAAAGTAATACATGGATATTTTATAAACTCGAAATCGGAATTGGAACATCATATTTACCTTACCGCTCTTTTTTGCAACACAAGCTCACTGTTTGTTGTCTTTTATAAAGAAACTGGCAGGAGACTAATGGTTTTGTCCTATGTAGAATTAGGGCAAATTAAAGATTAAATAAAAACTCAATTCAAATATTCCTTATTTAAAATTGTAGGTTGCAATAGAATATGGTGAATTGTAAGGTGGGTCTCGAAGAAAATGTTTAAGGACCACCAGTTCACAATTTAATGCTTTACTGTTAACGTGATTTAATTTTATAAACATAAAAATTAACCCACCTAGAAAAAATAGCAAATTTAAAAGAAAAATAACAGTTTGTTTAATACAAATTTATTAAATTTAACCATACTTCTTTAAAAGTTGTACAAATTATTCCGACACTGTTTTGATTTCTAAAACAAATTTTTACATTTGCTGTATTATTATCGAGATTGAAGTTATTGTAATGTTTTTTTCGTTTCTTAAATTAAAAAATAGTTCTGAATTTGTTATGTTTCATTGATCAAAAATTCATCCAACTAGCATAGGATAAGAGCCATAATTTTTTAAGTTCGGTGTTATTTTTACAAATATTCAATCAAGAGATTGACAGATTTGATGCATTTTGATTTTTGATAGAGAAATGCACGCTCTTTGGCTCACAAAGGAATTACTCATCCCTGAAGTGATGACTCGTCCTGGTGAGTCATTTTTTATACATGATGAGTCAGGGTTCAAAATAATGTGTCATACGTTTTGGTATCACTCATGGTCTTTGTTCTACATTACGTCAAAGTGTTCATGTCAAAAATATCGATGACTTATCAATTTTATAAAAACGAATTTTTTAACAAAATAAAATATTATTAATTCTAAGTATTTATTAAATTGAGTTGTAAATATTTTGTGATAATTTCCAAATTAAATTGCATAGACATTTATAGACTATTTATAGGTTTCAAAAATAATTGTTTTTGGTCATTTATATATCAGTAATATAGTTTTAATGTAAAATCCGTTTTGTGAAATGGACAGGTAAGTAATTGTTAATCTGATAATTATAAATATAATTTATCAAAGTACCGGTAACGATTAAACCTCTAAATTTGCAATTCATACTTGTCAAATATTCGTTAATTTATATTTTAATTTTCCTTGAGTTTCAATAATTATCTGTGCTGTATTTTCAATTAAATTACTGAATTTTTTTAATATTTAAAATGAAAAATCATTTATCCTTTTCTTCACTTTTACCTGTTTTTTATTTATATTCATTTAGTTTAGCACTAAAGTCAGTGGCGAAAATTTGTGTTGAATAAGTAGGTAGTAGATTATTGTTTTCTATTCAAGTAGGTAGTTAGTAGCTCCCTGGAACACTTACCCCGGGGGGAGGTGTTCCAATAATTTATTTTTGCTCAACTGTTACGTAATTGATCCAGTTTGCTACACTTCTTTTTTTTGGGATTTTCAATACAAAAAGGGTCTTTAGAAAAAAAGCCATAATTTCTCTGACTATTGTGAGGGGGTCTCAATTGATCCTGGGATTTTCAATACAAAATTCAATTCTCGATAAAAAAGCATGGATTTTTCTAAGTATAGTGAGGGGTATTCTTGAACCTGAGAATTTCAATACAAATGTCAGTCTACTAAAAAAGCATGGATTTTTCTAAGTATTATTAAGGTGGGTCTCTTTGGTCCTGAGATTTTTAATGCAAAAAGGGGTCCTCACTAAAAATGCATGGCAATTTAAGGATAAATAGGCAAATTAGGGTCTAAATTTTAAATTAAAGTAATCAATGGGCTCAAATTAGTAAATTGTGGTCTACAAAATAAATTAAGGTCTAAAATTGAAAAAAAAGTAAATTAGGGTCTTAAATAAGTAAATTATGGGTCTAAAAATTGAATTAAAGTAAACTAAGGTCTAAAATTTAAAATTAAAGTAAATTATAGTCTAGAATTTTAAATTTAAGTAAAATATAGGCTTAAATAATTAAATATGGCCTCAAATTTTAAATTAAAGTAAATTATTGTCCAAATTTTTAAAATAAAGTAAAATAATCCATGGGCAATAAGTAAATTAAGGTCTAAAATTTAAAATTAAGGTAATATAACTTTTTCTTTGGAAATTAAAGAGTTTTCTACTATATTTGTTTCACAGGATAACTATAGCGAATTACAAAATGTTTTTATGAGATTAGTCTTCATAGCATATCTATTCGAAGATTAACGCTCGGTCAGATATATAAAAAGTTGCTCTTCATTAGTCAATTTCTCAAGGAATTTATTACGAATTTATTATTTATTACAGATTCCAAAACTAATTGTAGAGGCTGACTCGAAAATTTGTCACTTTTATTTTCCATCATTGTTGAAAAAGTAAATATAAAATTTTACTAACAACCTTACTAAATATGTCAATTAAATTTGTGAAAAATTTACTAAATGATAGTTTATTTCTAAATATATTGACCAAAAATATAATACAATCAGGCCTGCATAAATGCAACTTGAGCAAACTATATTTAAAATTAGAAGTCATCTTATTTACAACGTAAAAACTGCTTGTGATAACAATTCTATATTGTCTTCTATTTCTTTATGATAAGATTGCAGACTCTTCTTGAAAATTATTTCTACAATCAAATTGTATTTTAATATACAACTAGTGAAACTTTTGAAGACCATGAATCTCTTAATCCCACTGATTTGAAATATTAAATATTGAAAATTAGTTTGAGTGGATCTGGCATGATAAACTAATTTTGCTTTTCATGACAACATAAGATATTTTTCATTTCTCCAGGAACCGTATATGTTTTAACTATCTTTACAAATGAGCAAACAATTTTCCAAATAAGAAAATATTTCACAGCATTTTGTTAAATTAAAAAACGAAAATATTCAGTAATACAGTTTTAATGACATAACATTCCGGTATGCTTACATTCATAAAAGTATATAAAAAGTCAAATCAATTTGTTTCTACGATAGATATATTATACATTTTAATATATCTATCGTACTATATTCAATCGTAATTTTGAAAAGTCACAGAAAAAAAAAACTTGAACCGTAATAAAATAGGAAATTTATTTATTTTTGATCAGTAGAGTTTCTATTCTATGGTTCGATTATTTTTCTGAGGCCTCACATATTCAGAAGTATTGTTTTGGTCCTTGTGTATCGCTTTTTGAAAACCATTGAGATATTTTATCACAACCTGTCCATTAGCCATTGAATTTCTTTTTATTTGGATTTCTTACTAATGTAAATCTTTCAGTATTATATCACGATACGTAAATAAATTGTTTGTATTTATAGTTAACTATTCGATGTTTACACGGCGATAAAGTTATTGATGCTGTGCGATTAGTGTTTGCGATTGTTAGTTTGAAATGTGTCGTGAATAATTATAGCTAGAGATCAGCGGACTTCTGAATAATTATTCAGTTTGATTATTCAAATGCTTGATTGATCTACGGAGATCTATACTGCCAGTCGACTTCTGCAACATTCATCCTTGAAATATATATATATATATATATATATATATATATATATATATATATATATATATATATATATATATATATATATATATATATATATATATATATATATATATATAATCTGTTCTTTCTCCGCTTGTGTCACAATGACTAAATTAGTTTCATCAATATTAATTTTGAACTTTAAATTTTTATTTATTGATTTTCAATAAAATTTAATGGAAAAAATTGTTTTCAATCTCCTATAAATTAATTTTCATATCAGTTTTTAGTGAGAAATGTTAGATTTCAATTTGAAAATTTGTTTGATTAGTTTGAAAAACATGTGATTAATGTTTGAAATACATAAAGATTTTGTCAACGCTTCCGGTTTTAATAGAGAAACTAATGGATGAAAACCGTAAAACTTTTGATTATGATTCGAGGAAATAAATTGATTTAATTTTTCGATGAATAATTCCTTTTCAAATTGTGAAATAAAATTAAACAATGCAATTTTTGAACCGAGTTAAAATTCATCTTACGTGACATTTTCCGGATAATTTAAGAGAATTAAACTTAACATATAAATTATAAGAACTTTTTTTCCAATTTCACCACTGATTTCTTTTCCACTGTATTTATTAAAAAGCTTGAAGACTATGAATCAGTAATATATCGATGTTTTTGATATATTTACTGATTCATTGTCTACAAGTTTTTTAATTGACATATAAATTTTAACATTTATTACGAAATATCAATTTTTATATTTTGTTTAATTGATTTTCTAATTATTTTTAATAGTTTAAAGTAAATAAATTTTAAATGATAATAGTTTTATTTTATTCTTCGTAAAATTTATATATTATAGATAAAAATTTATGTTTAAAATCCGTTATTGATTTAAGTCTGAAGGTCAGTTAAATCAATTACAGATTAATCTAGAATTTAATTGATATTTTAATTATGAAGTGAGATTATTTGTTTATTTAAAGTGAAATTATTTTTTTATGGTTTCAAACATTTTTGGAAATGAAGCATGAGTTTTTCCTGTTGTAATTTGCGAAATTGGAATGTGTATATCTATTATTTTTGAATTATAAAAAACATTTTGTCCGAATTCAATGTAACTTTCAGTATTCACCATTTTAATATGAAATCAATAGTATTATTAATTAATAATTAATCAGAAAAATAAAAATTATGTCACATTTATCTGTACTTATTAAAATAAATTGATTTGCAATTCATTGCACATGTTGAAGTTTGATTAGAATTATTGAACATTTTCTAATAATGCTGTATTATGCGTATTATTATTATTATTAATGACGCCATTTTCATTATTTTCAACATTTTCATAATTATTTTCAGAAACAGTTCATGCTTCTTTTCAGGAACATTTTCATAATTTTTGCATCAATTTCATGATTATTTTCAACATTTTCAATATTTTCATTAATCATTCTTGTTCAGACATTCTTGATTTGAAATGGGAAATATTTTTATATTTAAATTTAATGTTTTATTGATTTTTTAAAATTCTCTATAGTAATAATTTACTATAGAGAATTAAACTATAGTTTTTTTATTTGATAAAACAATAATAATAAAATTTGGGTGGGAGGATAATCAAATCATTACAATTATTATTATAGTTATAAAAAATAAATCGTTAGTTTGTATTAAAAACGTAACTAAAATTAGACTAAAAGTTTGAAAGATTTTCAAAATCTGTAGTTTCCGCTACAGTTAACTCCAACATAATTATAATGACAAATCATTCAACGTAAAATATGGAAATTTTTTAAATGTTAATCGACATAAATTTTGTTTAACTGTAAAGTTTGTCTATTTTATTCAGAAAAAGTACTATTTATTTTTACAGATCTCCATTCACTTGCTTTTCATCAGAAAATTCATTTTATTGACTAGAATTTTGTTTATTTTCCATTTAATTTTTTAAGGAATTAATTATTTATTAATCTATTTAGAACTATACATATTATAGATATAAAATCAAACTAAAAACAATATTTTTTTTCATTATTCTTACTATAAATTTCTTTATTTTCATTTAGTTTTCGATTATATTTATTTATTTATATTTATTTAGCACTAAATCCTGAGGTTTTGTTAATACATGTGTTTGCTAATAGCATTGATATAATTCTTAATTTTCGAAACATTTTTCCAATAAAAAACTATCTAAATTCGCGCAAACCAAGAGTTCCTTTATTATTCAATTTTAGTGTATATTTCCTATTATAATAAAAATTATAAAGTGATGATTTCTTGGTAGCATCATTTATTATTTAAAACAATAAAGTGATTATTTAAGCCTTTTTCATTAAATACATTATTCGCTGCAAAAGGCTTAAATTATCACTTTATTGTATTATATAATAAAAATTGGTCTATAATTAATAATTAAAGGAAGATGTGAAAAAAATTAATGAAAAAGATATTCAATTAAAGATTTTAATTGCAGAAATTTATAAAGTTTTGTTAAAATTTCATGTATAATATAACTTTTGATTTATCGGGTATTATTTAGCAGATTGTGAATTATTGGGTTAGTGTTCATATAGTATTTTTTTTAATATGAATGTGTAAATGTTTCCAAGTTATATATAATATTATATATATATATATTAAGGTGGTCCACATGCATAACATTCTACTAAGACATATTTATTATCGAAATAAGAATTTTTCTTGTATTGTTTAAATATACGGTATCGTATTTTTAAAGCTTTACTAGGATTTAATACTTATGTGGTGCACCCAATATGTATGTAGACTCGACAAGAAATTATTACTTTATAAAAATGAAAGTATGTGTTTGTAAGTCCGTATATATAAACTTCAAATAATGGGTAAAAGATAGACAAATGTATTCAATTTTTCAAGTTAAAAACGTAAAGACATAATAAACTTCTAATTCTAAAAAAATGTCAAAACTTTTATCCGAAAAAATAACGTGAAAATTCGGTTTTTTAGAGGATTTTAGAACATTTATTATTTTTTTTCTTTCTCTTTTTTGTGTCTTTATTATTTCATTCTCTCGGTACGGTATATTTGGATGAATATGGTATAGTCGGATGGGGGTATTGTATGGTTGAATAGGGTGAGGTAATGTAAGATTGAGATTTTGATCAGAAATTTTGAAGAAAATAAAGAAATTTTCATATAATTATCTTTTTCTTTGTTAGTTTAACATCACTACATGAGGCCGTTAGTAATATTTTTTTATCTTCAAAATAACCACGTGCAGCGTCTGGAATTCCAGCTAGTTACTTAATAAAATAGCTATTGCAGATGATTATGCTTGCAAATGTGTAGGTAATGAAAAGTGTTTTTGTTTTTCTAAGCAATTTTTATTGGGAAAAAAATGTACTATATTAAACAATACAGGGAATTCTGCTCTCAATAAGAAAGGCCTAAAATAAATTCTCGTTAAAAAGCCTAAATATTTTTTAGGTCTCTGGGAATTTTTATACTAAATTTAGGCCCTCGTTAAAAAGTCAAAGTATTATTTTGATCCCATGATTTTTTTTACAGGAATTTACACTAAGATATTTTGAATAATCCATGTCACCTGAGAAATTAAGCTAATAATTTAAAAAATAAGTAAATTAAAGTAATAATTTAAAATTTATTGAAAGATATTTTGAAAAATCGAGGTCTTGTGAGAAATTAGGTTAAACAATTAAATTAAAGTAAATAGAGTAAATTTAAGTAATAATTAAAAGTATAGTACTAATAATTTTTTAATAAGTATTTTATTGAATATAACATATTTTAAGAAACGATGTCTTCTGAAAAATTAAAGTAATAGAATATTGAAATTTAAATTATCCAATTTAATAATTTAATAATTATTTAATTTAACAACAACAATCCATATATATAATTTATAAAAAACTATTTAAAAACACTTAAAACACATGTATTCACTGAATTTTGCACGTTTTAAGAATCGATGTCGCCTGGGAAATTTAAAAAAGTAATGAATTTTTTAATGCTAATTTTAATGTAATAATTTTCAAAGATAGTTTTTTATGCATATTTGAATGAAGTAAATTTTTGTGAATAATAATAATAATAATAATAAAAATAATATTAAACAATTAAATGATAATATAAGCCTTTTGCTGCAAATTATATATTGAATACAAATGAAAAAATGTTCAACTATATAATATATACTTAAAAGGCTTAATCATTTGATTGATTAACATTTAATTAGCGCTGCTTCCAAAAAATATCTTACTATAAATTCCTGTACAAAAAATACGGCATCAAAAAAATACTTTGACTTTTTAATGAAGGTCTAAATATAGTACAAAAAATGCCAGAGTCCTACAAAATATTTAGGCTTTTTAAAGAGAATTTATTTTAGGCCTTTTTTAACGAGAGCCGAATTCTCTGTGTAAAAAATACCTGAGACCTAAAATACCCCCTCACTATTCACATAACCATGATAACTCACGATGCACACATTTTTTTAGCGAGAGCCAAATTCCATGTACACAAATCCCTTAGGCTTAAATACTCCTTCACTATAGTGATTCACATTGACAAAAAAACGCATTGGCCCTCTGCACTGTAGTTCATTTTGAACTGAAAAATTATTAGTCAAAAAACCCATTAGCCTTCATTAGGGGAAGTGGGAGGAGTGTTGCTGCAGAGGTCTAATATCTACCTACTTAAATGCAATTCTGTATATCTTTTGTATTTCTTTTTTTTCAATATTTAAATTTTTTTCTATTCTAATTTGTTAAATTCGTATTAAATAGAATACTAAAAATTGATCTATAGTCTGAAAGAAGGGAAGATAAACAAAATTGTAAATGAAAATAAGTCAAAGGTTAAGAAGATTAATATTTGATTAATATTTCTTTTACCTCATTTGAATTTCTAATATTAAAATATTGAAATTAAATTAATGTTTGACATTATTTATAGCCATTAGTCTTTATTTGTGAATTTTTTTAGATTGCATGTTCAATATTATTTTATGGTTTTGCATGATTTTCGTGTGTTTCTGTCATTTTTTACATGAATATAGTGATACAAATTAGTGATAATAATAATAATAATAATAATAATAATAATAATAATAATAATAATAATAATAATAATAATAATAATAATAATAATAATAATAATAATAATAATATTAATAATATTAATAATAATAATAATAATAATAATAATAATATTAATAATAATAATAATAATAATAATAATAATAATAATAATAATAATAATAATAATAATAATAATAATAATAAACCGATTTTGATTTAGGAATTGCTGTATGCTGGGCATTCATAGTTGTATGGAACCTGTAAGCTTTAATATTTTTTGAATAATTTAATATTCTGAAATGTTTTTTTTAATTTTATACGAAAAGTTTTAAAAGCAATATAGCGATTTTCTTTCAACTTTATATCGTTATATAACCCTATTCTTATATTGATTTGATTATTCAAAAATTAGATAGAGAAAGGCATATTTATTAAATTCCGAAAATCAAAGCCTATACTCAAAATGATACCAATACCTCCTTTTGCATTGGTTACAAAAATGCTATATAAGTTGAATAACCAATTTCCATATTACATCATATTAGCTTTGAAACATAAATGATTTAATTATTTCTTTTATCTTCATTTAAAAAAAAATTAATTTATTGCTTTAATCCATATCAATCCTTTACTTGACAAAAGATTAATTTTTTCTTTTTTTCAAATATCAATAGTTTATTTAATTAATTAATTTTTTATTTATATATATATATATATATTCTCCACTCCACTATAACATGTAGATTTTTATACTTACAAGTTAATTTGATAAATTTTAATATCCTAATTTTAATTATCCAAAATTTGAAATAAATTAAAATTTATCATTCGAATAGGTAAATATAGAAATAGTTTTCATATTTATTATTTCAAATTTCAGATTCTAGCCAAAGTTGATTATTGGAATGAAGCATTATTAGTTGATTTGGATAGAGGCGAATCCCGAATGGTTGGAGGATGCGACAATGAAAAAGAAACTGCAAAACGTTTCAAAGTTCCTAAATTTATAGTAGATTTTCTTTTATCGGTTAAGTGTAATTTTTTGGTTATAGAGAACTTTCTTTATAAGTGTTCTCAGCAGTGTTGATGATAGTGTTTCTCAGAATTCCCCCATGCAAATCAGAAATATGATTTCAAATATTCCGTGGAATATTAATGACAAAGAAGAAACGATGTATAATGAATACAAGAAAGGATTTCATGTTTATTCATTATTATTTCGAACATTGATTGCAATTTTAATTGGTAATAAGAATATAATTATAATATAATTATAATATAATTATAATAAAAATAACATTAAATTATCTGAGTAATTGAAAAACATTTTTAGTGAGATAAGTTTTAAAATTTAAGCTATTTTCCAAAATTTGATATAAATATTTGATAATTCTATAAATTGTGTTTAAAATAAATAATTTCTTTTGAAATTAACAATTTAAGAAATTTAATATAACTTGCTTTATTACCCAACTAGGTCTCAAATAGATTCAAACTTATTTTTTATTCATAATTAATTTTATTCATTCTGTTGATAGAAAATTATTTCAATACTTGATATTATATAATATTTTAGTCTCATTAACGATGATGAACAATGCTATCGCCCTTGACATTATCCCACACAGGCGCCCATATTAGATATATTCGTCTGTCAAATCTAAGTCTATGACTTTGAGTGAAGAAAGTTGAAAGTTGATAACATTACAATTTGACTTAAAATGACAGCCAGAATGACATTTGCAAATTTCACGTCACTATTGTTCACCCTTTTGGAGGAGTTCTTGTGAAGTACAGACAAACACGTTTATTTTCTGTTTTATAGTATAGATTTAAAATAGTATCAATTAAATAAACGTGGCGATTCAAATAGCAAAATAACACCATTTAAAAATGTACTTCTCATGACATATTTCGACTAATTAACTAAAATATTCAACTTATAAAGTGTATAAGTCATTGATTCCTGGACATTCGACCGAGTCTAAATAAGAAATTATTATTTTTTATTTTTACTTTTACTATTTTCATCTTTAACAAACAAAAATTGTTTCACTTTTCTTAGACAACTGGTAAATTTGATATTAATTCGCATTCAATCTTTGGTATCTGATACACTCCATTTCAAGAAAAAAAACGAAGAAAGTGCAGGCGTTTTTTCTAAAATCAATACGCCACTATAAAAACAAACATGTTAAAAACTAATATTTTTAATAAAGCAATATTTAATAATAGTTATTAATAAATTTTTTCAAAAAAGAAAAATATCTTTTCTAAAGAGCTGTCGCTTTTCAGTGTGAACTCACATGAAAATTATAAAGTCTACATATGATAACATACTTACAGATAATCATTTCAAAATCTGATTATATTTAGTATGTAGCATCCTGTAACATTCCATTTTCT
Source organism: Schmidtea polychroa (assembly GCA_959609185.1). Classification (NCBI taxonomy): domain Eukaryota; kingdom Metazoa; phylum Platyhelminthes; order Tricladida; family Dugesiidae; genus Schmidtea; species Schmidtea polychroa. The sequence goes on from CAUHTR010000197.1 coordinate 99,966, forward strand.
GGTCAGCTTCTAAGTTTTTACCGTGCCTGTACATCTTAAGATAAATAATATCCAAATTAAATGTAATTAATTTGTGTTTATGAACAAAATTATTATTTGCAAATATTGCAAAAAATACGTTACCTGGCCTTGTAAATAAACTAATTCAACTAACAACAATATGACTAAAACTCAATTAGACTAAAACAATTCAACTAAGACAATTTGACTGAAAACAATTCAAATAGATAGCAATTAAACCTTTAAATCGCAATATATCTTTTAAACCAGGGGTTATCAAACTTTTTCTCTTTAAGGCCTAATTCTTCAAGAATTAATCAAAATTATAATCTACGGGCCACACACCGGGTTTCAAAATGGAATTTTTATTTTGAAACTTTCGATTTTCATCTTTTAACTTCCGCTTTTTCTCATTCATAACTGTCTCAAATTTAATTTTTTTTTAAAAAAATTAATCAAATAAAATAAAAATTTTAAATCAAGTTTTGTAGCGGCTATTAAAAACTATATTAAATAAACAATGTAAATATGATTAAATAATAAAAATGGGAGTTAAACATACTATTATAGTTTTTTTATGAAGATAATTATGTAATTAGATATATTTTTTTATTAATGAAGATTATTTTATAAATGACTTTTATTAAAAAAAATTTTTATGCAATAAAATTAATTTTTAATAATCGTTTCTTTTAATATAAAAATTTATTTTTGAGGTTTTCTACAAAGACAAAATTATTTAAATTGACAAAAAAATTTCAAAAGCAACATTGAACAATAAAAAATTATGTTTTTAAAACTAAGCAAAAAAATAATGAGCGGGTCGCATTAAATGTTCTCGCGGGCCGCACTTTGTTAACCCATGTTTTAAACATTTGATTTTTTTAATACTAAAAATTAAACTTTGAAATTGTAAATTTTTTTTTACATTTTATTAATTGAAAATGGAATGCAAAATTTTAAAAACGATAAGGTTGATCAATAGGAGGTTGAAAATATAATTAATTAATTAATTCGTTCATTAGTTGGATTTAACGTACAATAAAACGATAAAATAAATAGAAAAGAAAATATTGAGCATCTGGAATCAACCGATATTTTCTAATATAATTAGAAGGAAAGTCGAGGCAAATTTATTTGTATTCAGTTAAAATCGTCCAGGATTTTTTCGTAGCGTGGTTTGCAAAGATAGAAAGTTTTCGCACTCATTATAAATTATGATATAATAATTTGTATTTTTATAGAAATCTGATACTGTTTTTGATAGGTCATTATCGAGAATGCATAATTGAAAGTGGCGGAATTTATAAATTTGATAGGAATAAATTTACAGACTACAATTCAAGGATATCTGAATTTCTAAAACTGTTGGTCAATAGTCAATGTTTCAATAGTGTAAGTTCGATTTATTTAAATGCTTAATTTGATTATTAATTTCGGATTTTGACAGATTGAATCAAATCTGTTGTTTATTAGTTTTCATCTATTCTAATTGTTTCAATTGTTCGCAGTTGTGAGAATTCAAGCTTTCTCTACTCATAATTCGACAACTTTTGAAACATCTTTGTAACGATCTTGAGAAATTCACTTTCTTGATTTATATTAATTTTTGTTTTCTCACTATAAAAAGTACTCGTCATATGACGGTAGAATTGGGGATTTAAAAAAATTAATAATAATAACAACAATAATAGTATAAAGTGATGATTACTTCGTAGCAGCATTAATTAAATTTAAAACAATTAAATGATAATTTAAACCTTTTGCTGCGAATAATGTATTTAATACAATTGAAAAAATTTTCGACTACAAGATTGAAATTGAAAAGGGCTATCTTATAGCCGAAATTTTTTTCATTTTATTAAATATATTATTCGTAGCAAAAGGCTTAAATTATTTAATTGTTTAACGATAATAATAATAATAATAATAATAATAATAATAATAATATTAATAATAATAATAATAATAATAATAATAATAATAATAATAATAATAATAATAATAATAATAATAATAATAATAATAACAATAATATTAATAATAATAATAATAATAATAATAATAATAATATTAATAATAATAATAATAATAATAATAATAATAATAATAATAATAATAATAATAACAATAATATTAATAATAATAATAATAATAATAATAATAACAATAATATTAATAATAATAATAATAATAATAATAATAATAATAATAATAATAATAATAATAATAATAATAATTTTATACAAGTTCTTAAACGTATCTTTAATTATTTGAAATTAAATATGGTTTCCCAAATGTCTCTATCGTTACTGTGGTCTATAGCGTAACGAGCGCAAATGTTTCTTGCGACTTTCTTCTTTAAATGATGTCTCTGGTTGCATCGCTGACGTTTTTTCATGTGCAGTACAGTATATTTCGGTTTAACAGGTGGGAATTAGCAGTAAGGCTGATAACTTGATAAGTCTACAGTCTATTGAGCCTTCAGTGAAATTTTTTCATTATTTATTTACGGAGTTTGCGGAGCATTAGTTCTTTTATTTCCACATTTTTTATTATTTTAGTTTTGTATTTCTTGTGGAGAACATTTTTATTGGGATTTTTTTTATTTTAATTTAGTTCATTGATGAAAGGATATCACTGATTTTGAACAATGAAACATTTAATGACAGATTCGATCGTGAAAGAAAAGAATTTGAGTTTCAGGACAAGCGATTTTTCAAAATACTTAAATTCGATATGGTATGGTAGTATTTTTATTATAAGATGATCTTAACTTTGTTTGGTATTTTATTAATTTCAAATGAAAATTGGATAAATATTAAGACTGAGTAACCTTGTTTAAATGTGTATAATTAATCAATTTTAATTGTTAGAATATTATTGTAATTTAATAATAATTTATTAATTTTTTTTTGAATAGTGTTTCTCATTTCTTCTTTACCTTTCAATCAGATAACGTATTGGTCTCGTTCAAAGTCACCCTTTCCCAAAACCGACTGTAATTTATTTAATATTTCTTTCCAAATTTTATATTGTCTCAATTTTGTTTATGCAATAACTAAAATTTTAATCAATTATTTTTATTGTATTGATTATTTAAATTATATTTAAGTCATTTAAAGATTTTATGAATAGCAAAAATATTTTTCACCTAAACTAACATAGTATTATAAGAACTTATTTTTTCAATTTCACCATTGATTATTTTTTCCATTGAATTTATTAAAAAGAGAGCTTGAAGACTATTTGTCAGTAATATATCGATGTTTTTTGATACTCACGAATTTTCAGCACTGCCTTTTTTTCAAGTGAATTTTCTTCAATTTTCTTCAATTTTCTTCAATTCACTTGAAAAAGGCAGTGCCGAAAATTCATGAGTATCAAAAAACATCGATATATTTCTGATTTATAGTCTTCAAGCTCTCTTTTTAATAACATAGTATTATCTATAAATTTTTTTTTGAAATTCACAAGGTAAGTTAAATATTAGTTGTCGTGATGTTAGCAGTAAATTATTATTACCATTTATTTAATATTGTCAAGTGTTTCTTCATTTTTGTATTGCATTGTATCAATAATTTTTATATCATACACAAAGATATTGAATTGTAAGTTTTTATTGAAAAAAAAATGAAAAACGACTTTAATAGAACTTAATTAGCAATTATTTCTTTTTCCTTTTAACACTTAACACCCTCGGATTCGGAGATGGAAAATACGACAACTACTGCTCGTTTTGGTGACAATTATTTCTATTTTGAAAATCTAAAAAACAAGTTTATTTGAAAAGTATGCTTAATATAATGGTTATTACAATAATAATACATTATTTCATGGAATGTAAATTAAGATCATATATTCTTGTGAAATAGGAATAAATACAAATCAGTTAAATTAATGGTTCTTAGTGTGATGATTTTTAAACTACGTGCCGATTTGATCTTTTTTTCATTTTTATTGGTTTTGGAACTAACACTTTTTCTCAAAGTCTGAATTTTTAAATTTCTAGAAAGTGTTTCTCGTGAGTCAAATCTTGAAAAATTTGATGATGTCTGGGTGGTATTACAAGATGCACCAGGACTATTGTGGTAGGAATTCAACCATGCTTCTGCATGGTCTAATAAAAATTCCTTTAATTTAATCGAATTAGATTGGTTAAGATTAGCGTGGACACAGTATGAATTGAACATAAATTATTATAATTGGTGCGAAAAAGGCATCTATTTCTTTTATATTTTTATATTTTTGCCAATTTTGATTATAATTCCTGTTCATTCAGAAATGCTTTAAAATAATCATATCATTATCCATAAATAATGAGGCAAGTTTCTATATGATTTAAGAATTTTTAGAAAAACCTTTTAACCGGATCATCCGCAAAATCTTCATTATTTCTTGGAATATCATTTTCTGTCCTTAAGACTATGATCTTGTCTAGTACATATTTGCTCTAATCACTGTCAAACTGCAAAGTCATTATGTTAGGATAGTAAACTAGCATCAGAAACACATCACTAAAATAATGCATAAAAAGAATACATTAAATTTTATTCAATAGTTTTCACATTTTCTTGCATTCAAAAATATTTTTTTCGGAGGTTTTTGTATTTAATACTTTCATTTGATAACATTTTTCGAATTATAGATAACAGTATGTCTAAATTTGAAATCTGTGTGATTTCGAAAGATGTGACCTTCCTTACCTTTGTGCAGCCTTATTGATATTCTTTTTAGTGAGCGGTAGTACTTTATATGGATGGCCGCGTTTGGATATTGTATTTAGTGCATTAAATTTCAAAATAAATGGAACTGTTGTCTAGGTGAATACTTTAATAGACGAAAATTTTAAAGCATAGTTTAGCATAATTTTGTGATTTGTAAGTAATATATCTTTTAATTTCATTGTTTTACATTTTAATTTTTCAATTTAAAATATGTAAAAAAAATTTACTGCAAAGTTTTACCTTAAATAACATTATGGCAAAAATTAACCTCTCCTACCGGAATAGTGTTTGTATATTTTGTTCCTTATTTTGTATTCCTTATTATTTAAACATGCTGAAAGCATTTTTACATTAATTAAGTAAAATGAAATGTTTAAAGATGATTTTATTAATTCAATAAACATATTTTTAAATTATTTATATTTTGTCATACTTAAATCGGTCACAAAATTTCAAAATGTTAACATTTGAAATATTTTATTTGTACACAAAATGTTTTTATTTCAAACACAAATCGTCACATTTTTCCGATATATTATGCAAATTAAGAAGTGTTTTACCTTATATATGCCTAATCTGATCATTTGCAAATATTATTTTAAGCACTGAAAGGATCTTAATTTTCGAAAGAATCTCAGTGCATTTTGCACATAGGTTTTCTCGACTCCCAAACAAAATATATACTTCTTTAATATTGATTACATAATCTTTGAATTTTTAAATAGTTTTTTTGTTTAAATTAAGTATATATATACTTTTTGATTGGTGTCACGGAACAAATTCTCCTTGCTCATTATTACCTTTGACAGATACTTATTTGAAGTTATCGCATGTGACTCTTGAGTTAAGCAATTTTTACCATTCTTCATTTTTATTTTGCAATTTTAGGCCATTCATATTTCATTTGGAAAGTTACTTGATGATAATTCTGTGCTAATTAAATATAAATATCTTTTAAATATATTTTATTGAATTACTTTTTTTTCGTTTTGTATATGATAATTTTGCATCTAGTTTTCAAAAAAATTAAATACTGTAATTAACACAAAATCAGAAGACAATTTGACAAGAAAAGGAAAAATATCAACGATGCCGCCGATGAAGGTATAGTAATCATTATATGAATTTATCAATATTTGCATTTCATCGATTATTTGGTGTTTTTTTAAACCTAATTATCTGCACTATTGATTTTAATATTTAACATCAACACTATTAAATTGGATTATCAATTCTCATCGTTTCAGAAAAATAAAATCCACAAAGTCAGTCAAATGAAAAAATCCAGTTTTAATACTATTCCCAAATCACCGTCACTTTCTTCCAGCATATCATCACTTAACAGCTTGACTACTAAAAAATCAAAAAAGAAGAATTCGTTCGATAATATGTAAGAAATCATTGAATTCTTTATATGAATTTCTATTTCAAAGTTTTGTAACTATTTCAAGAATTTGGATCCATGTTTAAAAATGTTTGAGTGTAATTTGAGTAAGGTGTGCAAATTGGATTGTGGTGGTAATACCATTAATAATGTCTGGAAGAATGATGAGCCTAAATTTGTATTGCTATTGTCGTACTCGGTAAGTTTAACAGATTTAAGGGAAAGATGAATAAACAGTATGATACTCTAAATTATAAGATCACCTTTAATTCGTGTAAAGCAGTGTTTCTCAAACTTTTTGTGTTAACTACCCTTTCGTTATTTATTTATCTTTTTGAGTACCCCAGTAAGATTTTAAACATGCACACAACTGGTACTTCTTCGTTCACCTGCGAAGTACTCTCTTCAACACTACTCGTATTCTGTTTTAATTCTGCAGTACCTGTCTTTGGTTACCGAAAAAATTTTAATTTACATGAAAGTTATGTTATGTTAACAAAAAATACTTACTTTTAATTATTTCAATAAATATTGCTAATTAATTAGATTCAAAGCAAAATTCAGTTAAATACAATATTAAAACAATACTATTATGTCCAACAATATTTTTGGTTATTCTCCCTAACTTAATTTACTTAGCAAATGTTCACATTAGATACAATATTTTCTGTAAAAAGCTTTTAGAATTTTTATTTGGAAGCACCATTGAAAGTATTTATTCTTAACCTACCCGTTATATATTAAATCACATTCTACGTAATTTCATTAAATTTTGCTCTTTCCTCAAATTAACGATTTTTTCAACAACAATATTTCTATAATCTACATTTTATTGGAGTACCCTTAATATTTTTTCGTGTACCCCACTTTGAGAGGCACTGGTGTAAAGTATGTTTGTTAATAAGTCTAAAACTCGGGTTGACTTGTGTTCGGATCTCATAAATAAATATATACGTTACGGGTGTAATGCCACATGCATTGGTTAGATTTCTCACATATCTGTGTTGGAGTTCGTGAACATTGTTAACCAAAGTGATTGAGTAATATTAGTTCTTACAATCATAAACTACCATTAAAATTCGTGGTACAGTGGAAATTTTAAGTTTATTTCTCTCTTTAGTCCACTGTCCGCCGATCATGGAAAATATTCTCTCCACGTTTGCGTTTTGGAATGGTATTGCAAAAAAATATTCACAGATTTTTAGTATTTCAGAATAAAACTCAAAAGTATTTGTTATTTGTTTTGAAGTATTCTGCACAATTAAGGTAGGAAATAAGATTTTTAAAAGGTTCAACAACAGATTTTTTTCTAAAAATACTTTTAGGTTACAAACCTGGTCGAAACATTTTGTGTCATCCACAACAACATATATCTAGCTGCAAGAAATACTATACACTTTTCAATTTCTTCCCATATTGGAATATGTTCTAATTTCATCCAACTAAAACCATTGAAAGTTGATAGCTGATTACACCAAAATTTTAAATATTCGTATGACTTTTGATAACAATCCATACAGACTAAAATGAATTTATCTTTTTCTTTTTGCAGACCATTTTCAGCAATTTCGAACAAAACATATTTTACTTTTACTGGTAGAAACGATTCTTCATACCTTTGACTTAATATATTTGCTAACGAGTTAACGGTAGTCATTACTTCCGACATAAAATTCTGCTCGAATTCTATTTCTATTACTTTTTCATGAAAAATATACATTAGGAATAGTGCAAATTTGAAGTAAAATCATCTTCAAAAAAAGATTTTAAAACACGGGGATGATTCTCCAGTGGTAAAAAAATATTCCCTTAAAGGCAGTTAAACGTACAATAATTTATACTCGATATCAACAAATTCGCAAAAGTTTTTTTAAGGCCTCTGTTATAATGGTATAAATAGAGGAAAAGTTATACAGTTTTGGTGCGTCACTTATTGAAACCAATACAAATTTATGTTTGTGTTCATATTATATTTTTTTATGTTTAGATCTATTCAAAGCGAATCTCTCACATCTCAAGTGATCCAAGGCCTCATAGATAGACAAATATTCACACCATCCAGTTTAATTAATCACAATTCTCAAAATACCCCCATTTCGAATACTGATAATAATTCAACCCCTATAACTGCACAAAATATGAGTAATTCTGATCCCAATGTAATTTTTTGTATCCATTTTGTTTATTAATTCTATTTAGGAAAAAGGTAAAAGAACTCCCGCAAGACCACCAGTTCCAGCATTATATAATAAGTATTTCCCCAACAAACCTAACCCCCCTTTGCCGAATAAACTCAAAGGTAATTTATTCTTAGTTTTAAATGCTTTCACGACTTTGTCATCTTAATACAATACTTATTGGCACCAAAAAGAACGCAAAAATAAACGTTTATTAGTAAAAACTAAGAACAAATTAATTCATTCAAAGTTATTAAAAAGCAATCAACGAAAAACAATGTTTACTATTGAAATGTCTATATCTGTATTGAGACTTTATTTACGACACTTAGAAGATAATCTATTAACGGTACTGTTCCGTAAATACATTGCTATATATATTTCGACCATTTAACAGTCTTCTTCAGGCTAAGAATCATATTAATCACAACTAAATGAAAATAATAATATTCAAACAAATTAACAACCAATAATCATAATCAAACTGTATCAAAAAGATATTTTAATAAAATTTTGAAAAACATTTTTTTTAATATTATAACAATTATTTTAATTTTAAAAACGCACAAAATTGTTAACATTCTCATACAAAAGATCTTTTTTTAAAATTAATTTAAATTTAAAAATAAAAACTGTTTTTATGCAAAAAAATATACAAACAACATCATCCAAAATATTAAATATAAAAGTTAAATTATTTAAATACATTCAAAATCCCTGTAGACTGGGCACTTTGAATATTAATTATAGGATTTTAAGATCTAATAACTAACACCTCGCACGTTACTCGTTCCCAGTAATGACTCAAACTCTTCGACGAGATCTTAAAATCAGCAATACATATTTTTTACTGGTACACTTCCTAAAATGATCACTAATGTAAAAAATTTTCATTAATTTTTTTTATTAAAACAAACTATTTCTAATAGAACAAGAAAAAGATATTTAACAGTAGAGATTTTGAGAGAAACTAGCGCATTAATCGAATTGTGCCCTAATTTGGGTGAAGTACAGCAGTTAAAAATACTCTTTCACTTTCCACTGGGGTTTGTTTGATGTAAAGGAGAACATTTAATAGCATTTTCAATTTTTTTGTTCATTTTTATAATGACTTCAAATAAATTAAGTTCTTTTAATAAAGTCTTATATTCTGTATCTCCAGTATTTTGTTATTTGGTGCTTATAATTATTATAGCACGCAAGTTTTCGTTTCAAAACATTCGCTGACATTTCTGCTTCTATACTGTTTTCTGTATCAGAAATCAATACGCAATCTTCATTTTCAAGTACAACGGTGTCTTCAATGATATAAACTGGAAATAGGCGGTGTAACAATTCTTTAGATAATTTAATCATTTCATATTTCGATGACATTTCAAAAAAATTATCATCTTGTTTAGAAAACAATAAACTTTAATTATTTACCAATGGCATTAAAAATTTGGGTCTTCGAGTTATCATGCGCAATTTAAAATTTTGCAATAATTCTCCAGATATTGAATTATCTTACGGATTTAATGTTTCTATTATTAACGATAGAATCCCTCACCTTTTATTAAATCCATACTAGGATGACATAATACTCCATACGCAAATCTTACTGGACATAAACAAGTAATTAATGCACTTAATATTTGGAAAAGCAGATATTCCTTTTCAAGTTGATGTGTAGTATTAATTTCGCATAGGCTTTTTTAATCGGAATTCTAATTTGCTCAAATCTTTCCAACATATCTAACAAGCTATTCCATCTTGTTGTGCAGTCTAGTGATAAGTTATATTCTAATTTAACATTTTGCTGCTGAATTGTGTTGCGCACGGACGATTTCCTGAAAAATGATGCTATTTCGTGAATTTTTTTTATTGCATCCTGGATTTGAGGTTTTAGTTCTTTGAATTTAAGGTCACTTGGATTTTCATCTTTATCGAGACCACTATTGTTATTTTTTATACCTTCAATGTCGCTATTATCATTTGAATCTAATAATTGATCTACTTGGTGTTGGTGTATTTTTGCAATAATAATTCTGTCTTAGAAGAACCAAAAAGGGTATCCAAAACAGCCAGACGAATCCCATGTGTATAGCATTGTAAATGGAAAGCAGGAGATAACTTCCCAAATTTAACCATAACGGCTGCTCCATCAATTATGATTGCAATAATATCTGTAGATAAATTAAAATAAAATTCCTTTAACTGCTCATTAACTAAATCTAACGTTTATCAGCTCCACAACTTCCTTCAATTCTTATTAATCCTAGATTTTCAAATATTCCATCCTTGCATATAACATTGGTATTCATTTATCTACGATAATGACTGCTTGTCCTCTCATTTAAAGTTAAGCAAAAATTTTTATTTGCTTTTAAAAAATTTTAAAATTTACATTTAAGTTCTGATTTGATTTCGATATAAATTTAAATATAAGATTCATTGTCTAAAGGGTTTTTAAGAAGAAAATATCCTTTCGCAGAAATAGATTCATGAATAAATATGCTTTTCGAAATAACATTTTAAATAACAGCTGCTAGTTTTGCAAGGATTTCTTCCAATGATTTATATATTTTGAAACGGAATTGATATTCCCCGAAATAGATTTATCAGATGTGTCAAGCGATGAAGTACTTGGCGCGTCGAATCTATTGTTCTTGGTAACCAAATGTATTTCATGTTGGATTTGCAAATGGCCATTTATTCCACTTGTGAAACCTCATTTTCTCACAATACTTTGATTATATTTATTGCATTATTATTGATTATATTTGATTTTTCCTTATTACTAGAATCAATAGTAGAATCTTTCTGGTGGCATACTTTTTCTTTAATAATTCTTTACTTTTAATATTTAAAATTTTATATCAGTGAAATAATAACTAATTGTTTTTAGAAATTTAATTAAACTTGTTTTAATTCACGAAGAAACTCCAATCTGATAATGCATTCTATATATGATGATAAATATTAAAAATAATCCCATTTACTTTTTCTCAGGAAATCTGGAATTGGTATCTTTGTGGATTTCGCGGGAAATCAGGAACAAGAAATCCCGAGAGAGAGACCCTAGAAATACTATTTGTCATGTTTCACTAAAAAATTGAAAAGAATATATATATATATATATATATATATATATATATATATATATATATATATATATATATATATATATATATATATATATATATATATATATATATATATATATATATATATATATATATATATATATATATATATATATATATATATATATATATATATATATATATATATATATATATATATATATATATATATATATATATATATATATATAAAAGCTGTTGCGATAGTATTTTTCCATAGTTTGTTTGGCATCAGTAGGCACACCACAGTAGTATTAGTTTAAAAAAATAACGCAGTAAAACAAACGTTAATATAATTATTTGTATTATACTAATTGCATGTTTTATTATATTATTTGCTTTTGAATTTATAATTTTATTAATATGTACATTTATCGTGAGGATTATGCAAGTAATAAAAAACTTATAATTAACGCCAAATAGCACATTTTTTATCTATACTTTTGCTTGGTAATGCATGGATTAGGATTAGGAACTCCATTGGATTCGCATTAAGTATCACTCAAATTTTATTTGAATTTTTTGATTTCCTTAAAAATAAATAGGTTTTCTTAATAATATAAAAATATTTGTTATATTCTTCTAAATTATAATTTATTATTATTACTCGCCTCACCAACCCCGTTAGAACGTGGGGTTAATGTTAAAGTTAATATCCTGGGTATTGTTGGATAAGAATTAATATGTTTACATAACTATGATAAAAGATAATAACATAAACCATTTCAAAGTAATATAGAACGATAAGTAAAAAAGAATAAATACATCATAAAAAATTAAAAAAGACAACTGAAAAAAATCAATGTTTATAGTTGAAGAAGTTGAATACCTTGATATGGGCGACATGGACTATCTGTGCATCTATTGTAGGGGAATGGCCTTCAAAAATGGTGGATTTAAATGCTGTACGTTCAGATTGACGTAAACTCATTAAATATCTACCCTTACATGCTTAGTTTGAGTGGCCAAGATAATCAGTGTCTGTATTGTGGGGCATTGTTAGGCCCAAAAAATGGTGGATATAGATGTTCACGTATGTTATTAGACGTAAACTCGTTAAATATCTTCCACGACATGCCCAATTACAAAGAAAAGAAACAACCAATCTAATAAAAAATTATTTTATTTATTTTAAATCAAAACTTCTTTGTATACTATGTTATTTATTAAATTTCCTTCCACTTGAATTAATATTCCCTTTCTTGATCTACACCTAGATAAGGCCACATATAGTTGACCATGTCCAAAAATAGGGTGAGGAGGTGTAAGATATAATCCAACTTGTTCAAAACTCTGCCCCTGGCTTTTGTTAATTGTCATTGCGAATGCAAGTCTAACCGGAAATTGCGTTCTATGAAGTATAAATGGACATGATCCATCATCTGCAGAGTTCAGTTTTATTCGTGGAATAGACACTATTTCGCCTTTGTGATAACCAGTTAAAATTTCACAATGTAAAATTCTAATCCCTATCTTACGTATGATTAATCTTGTACCATTACATAATCCATCTGTAATAATAAGATTTCGGATTAGCCCCTACTTTAAAATTTAATTTTTGTGGTGGAAGCCCGGGTGGTGTGATTGATGCGAGATACTCTGGGGGATAGGCAAGAGATTCTGATTTCATCTGATTCATCAGCCCGATCTGTTCCACATGCCGTTGCTTCATCTATTCCAATACAAGTGACTATATCCCCGGGAAGTTTATTCAATATTTTCAATAAAAAATAATAATAAAATAAAAAAAAAGTAAAATTCGGATGGAGGGGACCCTTAGCTTTTTTATATATATTTTGTTATATATATTTTATTATTATTATTATTATTATTATTATTATTATTATTATTATTATTATTATTATTATTATTATTATTATTATTATTATTATTATTAATAATAATAGATACAAAAATTCCTACTGGATTGGTTAAAGACAGAATTCAGAACCTTAATAAAATTGACCAAGCAGTCAATTCAAATGTATGAATTTATGTTATTTATTAACTAATTATTTCAAAGTGATTTGTTAATATACTGAATTTTTTCTTTATTTTTAAAGCTTTAGTTAAATTACCTTAATTTTCTTAACAGTATTATTAAATTTTATAATTCAGTTTATCACTTCTCTAAATTTATTTTTTAATTAATTAAAATTGTTGACAATTCAATTTCCATCATTTGTTTTACCTTCAAAAGAAAAGAAAATGTTTAATTTGGTTTCTTATCATATTGTGTATATTTTATTTTATCATTCTACGAAAGTATAATTATTTTTTAATAATGTTCTTCAACGGAAAAATTAATTCTTTTATAATTTTGCATAAATTTCTCAGAAATTGTTTTTACATAATTCATTTAAAGAAAGATCTTTATCATAAAGTCTATAAAGTCTATATTAAATTTTATTCGACAAGTTGTGATTCATTGCATATTTTAGTCTTTTAAAGAACGGTCCATTTTCATTCAGAGGTAATTCGGGACTATTTTTTGACAATGTTTTGACTATGACTAAGAACCTTTCACTTGTGTGAGGACAAGGATTTTCTTTATGATATAATCAGTTCAATACTTTTTTAGACAGTTTTGAAAACACATTCTGTAAAATATTTTCGATATTAACATCAGAATTAATTGTCTTCTTTATTTTTCCATTATAAGGGTCACCATTATTATTATTATCACTATTATTATTATTATTATTATTATTATTATTATTATTATTATTATTATTATTATTATTATTATTATTATTATTATTATTATTATTATTATTATTATTATTATTATTATTATTATTATTATTATTTCAAAGATTGATTTGGGCTTTATGTGATTCTGAATTTTTTTTTGTACTTCTGATTTTTGGCATTAATTTTATTATATTTGCATGTATCTAATAATGTTTTATGAATAATTGGGTAATTTAGAGTATCCAATCTAATCGTGTAAGAGAAAGATCACACTCGATACCTTTGATGCCTTCAACAGACAATTCATTGACCAAGTCGAATAATGAATGAGGAATTTGAGTCTTTCAATTTTATTTATATACATTCTAATGAATAATAACTACGATATGTAGTTCAATGAGACGAGTGATTATTGCTTATGAATTGTATTAGAATGTTATATAAAATGTATTGTAGTTCATGTGACACAAATTGAATTGATGATATACATTTATATTAGGTATCAGATACAAATGTAAAATATCTGAATGGCAATTTGTATATTTTTCTAATAAAACGGATTTTTTTTAATTTTTGCCATTTTTTATTTTGTGAATTCTTATGCAATGTAGGAGTAAATTATTTTACTNTTTTAATCTGACGATTCCGAAATTGTTAGTATTAAAATTTCGTGAATTTTAAGATAACTTTTTGAACATAAGCTGTATACCACCAGTCTAAATATTTAGAACGTCCAAAAACTGTTTGCGGCTAGGACCTATTTTTCTGTAAACACGCCACTGAACATATAGGGTTGTTCAAAATGTTAGTTCAAAACGTTATGTGTCCTCACCCCCAAAAAGAACCTTATTCATAAATAACCATTTCTTTTTTTAAAGTCTTACAATTTCATATATTATAACACAATTTAAGAGCAACTTAAAAATATTAAAGCGAAAATCATGTTTAATAATTAAAATTTATAAAATTAAAGGAAACTTTAAAGAAAATTCGATGCTGAGCAGAGAATATTCAAAGAAAAATGGATTGCACAAATTTTTTTTATCATCTGTGATGCCAAAGCTGTTTGTTTAATTTGTAATGACAATGTGGCTGTTTTTAAAGAATTTAATTTAAGCAGACGTTTTTCAACAAAGCATGCTGATAAATATGATAAATTGCCAGAAAGTGAAAACAATAAAAATTCTATAGAATTATCCAATAAATTAAAACAGCAACAAGTTTTTAATGGTCAAACAAAATTGAATATTGCTATATCGAAAACTAGCTATGTAATTGCATATAAAACTGGAAAGTACAGTAAGCCTTTCAAAGGAGAATTTTTGAAAGATTGTTTGGTGGAAGCAGCAAATATTCTTTGCCCAGAGAAAAATACATTTTTTCAAAATATTTCGATATAAAAACGAACCATCGTAAGACGAATTAATGAAATTTCAGACAATTTATTATCGCATCTGCAAATTAACCTAAATCATTTACGTGCTTATCACTAGCACTAGATACGCGTTGTGATATTAAAGACACAGAGGAATTGGCAATATTTGTTCGTGGTATCAACAGTAACTTTGATGTTTTAGAGGAACTTGTTGGCCTGCAACTGATGAAGATCTGCTTAATGAAGTTAATGATAGCTTTAAAAAATTAAGTTTATCTTACAAAATGTTGTTAATGTTACAACGGATACGAAGCCGTATTTAACGGGAAAAAATGTTGGATTATTAAAAAATATAAATGATCAATTTAAAACCGCAAACCCCGATTCGGAAATATATTTTATTCATTGTATTCTTCATCAAGAAGTTCTTTGCAAAGGGGTTTTAAAACTTAACCACGTTATTAGTGTTGTAAAATGAATTGTTAATTATATTCGCCGTCGTGTGCTAAATCATCACCAATTTGTATCGTTGATGGAGAAGATTGAAACTGAGCATATTGATATTCCATATTATACAACCATACGATGTTTGGGTTTGGCGAGAGTTCTAAGAGGAGTTTGGGAATTAAAAGATCAAATAATTTTGTTTTTTGGAAATGAAAGATAATAATAGTTTTCCTGAATTAAAATGTGGTTAAATGATTTAACCTTTTCTATTGATTTATTGGAACTTTTGAACGTCCTTAATATTAAACTTCAGGGAAAAGGTTTATTTATACATGACATGTATGACCATGTAAAATAATTTCGGGCAATGTTATGATTTTTTTTGTAAAAATTTGCACGATGAAAATTTAAATCTTTTTCAAACTATGAAATTGAGAAATGTAATCTCAAAATCAGAGTTTGAAAAATATAGTACAATTTTACATGTGGAATTCTTACATCGTTTTCAAGATTTCGAAAAGATGCAAGATAATTTATCTTTGGTTTCTTCGTCATTTTCTTTTGAAGTTGAAAAGGCTTCTCCTGAGATTCAGTTGGAATTAATTTACAGAGTAATTCTATCCTAAATGAAAATTTCAAGGCAATGAAATTGATAGACTTTTATGCATCGTTAAATTGTGAATATTTTTCAAAACTAACAAATTTCTTTATGTTTGGTTCTACTTATTTATGCGAGACAATGTTTTCAAGAAATTTAATAATTCGCGTTACCGCTCCAATATGACGAACGTAAATCTGATATCTTCATTGCGAATCGCCACCAGCGAACCATCACCCAAAATCGAGGAAATTGTTGAAAATCAAAAGAGATACTATGCTAGTCATTAAATTTTTTGTGTTATTAACTATTAACTATGATATTTCTATATTTTATTTTTATACATGTAAAATTAATAGTTTACTTTAATAACCGCGCGCTCTATACCACGCCGTTAAAAAACGCGCACACCAAACCGGAACCATCCTAACTGCGAGCTATTAATAATAGCGTCGATCATAACCGCGCGTCATAGTGATGTATTAAATGAATTATTTTTATTCTTTCATTTTCATGTTTTCTATTTTTTTACCTTTTCAATTCCTAACTTTTTAGTTTTAACTTGTCTTTCTAAACATTTCCTATCTACTAATTATTTTTCTCCCCAAACTGTATAAAAACATCATCAAAAAGAATTACTATAAAATGAAACAAAATAAAACCTAACATTATTTAAGCAAAACTATTAATAATAATATATTAAAATAGTTAAATCACTATGATTGAGATTGTAAGTATTTTAGTTGTATGTATTTCTTGTTATGTAATCTTTCAGCTCACAAGTCGCGATTTTCTGCATTGCAGAAAGCATTTCTAAAACTTTAAAGGAAAAGTCGACAATAAAGATACCATTGCCATCAGTTTCCGGAGTTTACATCAATGCCGCTGACAAACTAAAAAACAATATCAACAGGAATTACAAAAGGAAGAGTGAAGCCTCCATTTTGATGGCAAGCACATCACGGATAAGGTTAATAAGAAAAGAGTTGAGCATCAGGTAATATTGATAAAAAATAAAGACCTGAGAAGTCCGTATAGGTGTCAATAGCTTATCGAGTGGACAAGATGAGCCAATTTTTGACGGAATTATGAATGTTATCAATGAGTTTAATCTATTGCATTCAATTTACAAAGATACAACTGCTGTCAACACTGGTAAAAAACAAGTGTCATTGTCAGACTTCAGAAACCTGCAAATTCTGCTGGGTTAGAAGAACCCATGTTTATTGGATGCCAACAACACATACTTGATACCGTCTTGAAATATGCCCTCAAGTGATATATTTGATGAAAAAATTCAATCACCAGATGATTATTATTTCTTTTTAAAAAAGATTCAAACTTCTTACAATGAATTAAAAGCTACATTTGTAAACGACGGTGTTTCACTGTGTATTCAAAGTAAAGGATGGAGAGATGACATGAAATTACTTCACCACCTTATTGAAGTTTATAAGTACTTCAAAGAAAATGGTCATTTACCTAAGGTCAACCTACCTGTTAGACTTCCTAACCTCTCGAATGCAAGATGAAATTTCCGTGAAATTTACCTGCATTTGACTATTTTACTCTGCCCGAGATGAAAGACTTGACCAAAGAATGGTGGATGCGTGTGAATTCGTCGTAAAAGTGGAGCTTCTTTTGGTACAGAGACCAGAAATATGAGCCTAGTTCCTATGAAATGCTGATTGGTATTTGCGAGAAGTACAATAAAGCAAAGAAAATCAGTTATAAACTTTTAGAGTCAGGCACAGTCACAAATAGACACCTCGATCCAACATATGTGCCGAGAGGCCAATAATTGTGATACAGATTTGAAGGACTTATGAATTCGGAAAGAACATTAAATTTATGGTTTCTATTATCAAATATTAGGTGACCTTTATGTATTTAGAAATAAATATATCGTTTTTGTCTTTATTTATCAGTTATATTTTAAATTTGTAATGTAGGTTGACCTTTTTAAGAATATAGAGAAATGATTGCCATTTTAGGTCATTTTGCACAAATACTCATCGCAAAATCATAGTGACACGATATTTTTCAATTTTTTTTAAAAATTGCTCATAACTAAAAAATGATAAAATGATCTATCATGAAGTCATGAAGATATCTTTTGTAAATCAATAAACATTGATATTTTTCATACCGTGGTCATAAAATAAAAAAAATAGATAAAATATAAACAAAGTTGTTGTTATTAAGATTCGAAACAAAACAATCTTCATCAAATAAAATAATGAAACGTTAGGAAGATTAGTCAAATTTGTCCTTAACAATCACCAAATTACTTTTGAGAATTTTAAGGTATATCAAAGACTTAGCAGTCATCGAATAGTGCTCACATTGGTCTTGGACGCTACATAGGTTGCACCGTATCAAAGTCTTTTGTTACGAAGATCATTAGGTCTAACTTTGGTGCGCACAGATTGCGATGAAATGAGACAAGAAATTAACCATGTTTTTATGATTAGAACTATCATTTAGCAACAATATGAGTGACAACCAAGTTCAATTGATACAGTTAAGCATAATTTATTTTTTGATAAAATGGATAGATTCAGATGATTTGTAACTATTTGGTTCTTGGTTACAGTTGAGCCAGTTTACCAAACATTTCAGAAGAAATGATTCCGTGGAGTTAACTTCTTATTTCTAAAACTTAAATGTTTTAAATTTTTAATAAAATAACTTTAAATTCCTAATTTCATTATTAAATTCCTATTGTTTTATTTAAAACTTCATCTAAACATATATTTTATAAAGGTTTATATATTTCTAAATTGGAATTTGCATTTATTAAGAATCTTTGTTTATATTAGTAATCCATAAAGACATTGTTTTCAAATTATTTATAAAATTTTCAATAATTGGATTTTAAGAAAATTATAAAAGATATTTTGCTATGACCGAGTAATTGCATATATTCTCCTCAATTAAATTCTTACATTCTTTTTAGACCTGAGAATTGGTGTATAGATCATTTCCAGATTGGTAAGAAAATCGGTTCTGGTCAATTTGGCAGTGTCTATTTAGTTAAAGAAAAGCGTAATAATTTCGTTTTAGCTATCAAAGTAATGCTGTCTATAAATACATGGAAAAATAATTGAAATATATTAGATGATTAGAAAAAGTTATATCAAAGAAAATGATTTGCACAATCAGCTGAAAAGAGAAATTGAAATACACTCACATTTACTGTTAATTTAAAATTTCATTTAAATTTAAATTAATTTACAATATTCTTTTGTTTAGACATCCAAATATTTTACGGCTTTATGGTTATTTTCATGATAAAGAACGCGTTTATTTGATGGTTGAATTAGCAACAAAAGGAGAGTTATATCAAGATATCCAAAAATATGGTAGATATATTGATGAACGAGCTGCTACCGTAATGATTAGATAAATATTATAAAAACTGACAACATTTTAGTATATGCATCAATTAGCACTAGCTCTCAAATACTGCCACGAAAGACATGTAATGCACCGCGACATAAAACCAGAAAACATTCTAATTGGTTCCAAAGGCCAGTGTAAGTTAGCGGATTTCGGTTGGTCGGTTCACTACAAAACTGGGGTGTAAGATTGATTTTATATTTCATAACTTTGATGTTCGGAATGATTTATTAGTTTAATTAATAATATTTAAATGTTGCTGTAACATTTGATTTTTAAAAAACTTTGTGACATGGGGAGAGAGGGGGTCCGAGATTTGTGACACGGTGAGAGAGGGGGTCCGAGATTTGTGACACGGTGAGAGAGGGGGTCCGAGATTTGTGACACGGGGAGAGAGGGGGTCCGAGATTTGTGACACGGGGAGAGAGGGGGTCCGAGATTTGTGACACGGGGAGGGGGTTCAAATGGTGAAAAATAGCGTGACGTACTTTATCTGATTTGTGGAATTTTGTAAAAATTACACACACACACACATATATATATATATATATATATATTATATATTATATAATTATTAGTTTTATAAGTTTCGGAAATTGTTGTGTTATCATTGGGAGTTTTAAGATCCATTTTGAGAATAATGTCTCACATTATCCGAACAAATCTTTGCCAAACTTTTAACTTTCTTTGGTGGGAGTTCCAATATCTTTTTTCATTTTGTTACTTAAAAGAATGTCAAGGCAATTAATGGGTTTAAATGCCAACAGGTTCCATGAATTGCCAATGGATATATTTAGATAAGCAAAGGAGATTATTTGGCTACATTTTCGTATTCACATCGAACGACTTTATTATTTCTACATACCGTGTTTTCCCCATCCGATTATCGTATGACTATAAAGATATCGTTTTATGGATTCATTTAGATTTAATTTCATCTTCAATGATTAAAATTGAGACTGGGGATGTTCTACTACATGGAACAGCATCAACATCTTTGGTTTCTTGCCTTGCTTTGCTTTATCCGAGTCTTCTTTGTCATTGATTTTATTCTCTGCTGGGGTGGATTCAAGGGATCCATGGCAAATGGTTCACTGACAAATGGTTCATCGTAATCATACGTAATTTTATCCAATTTAGTAACATTGTCATAATTTCTGTCTCTATCTGACCGTCTATCTATCGAATTCAGAGAAAAGATAGTGAACCAAATGTCGTGATACCGGATTCAAGGGAATGTCAATAAAGGCGATTACCCTTAGTTACTCATTGTGAAAGGCGAATGATCTTAGTGAGCAGGCCGTCAATAGGTGGGATGGCTTCTTGTGTAGACTTAAGCTTTCGTACAGAATTTATTATCGGTTTATTTCACAGTATTTGACACACATTGAACATAAGAAAGGTTTTTATTTTATCAGATTTATTTGGTAAGTAGTGCTTGAAAAATGTCCTTCGAAAAGGCATTAGTGGATTTTCAGATTTACAACTGGTAAATACAATAAATGTAATTTTCGAGTTGATATAATTTTTTTCCTTTATGAAATTTGTACTTATAAGAAATAAAAATTTCAATCACGAATATTGATCTTATCAAATTGGACAACGAGAAAATCTATTCCAAATATTTGAGATTAGAAGAAATTGACGCTTTCAAATATGCCCCCCCCCCTCTATCTAGAATACCCAAAACATCCGTTCACGTCTACAGACTTATTTCCAGTTTTTTAAATTTCTTGGATTTCCAGATATGTTCTGTCAGTGGAAATGGAGATTAGTATGTAAGATGGATGATGCAAACACTTTTTATTCCATTTCAATTCACTTTAAAGGAACAAAATTTCAATTTATTCAGTTACATAGTAATTTGAAATTAAAACAATCAAATGTGCCGGCTAATCAATACTTATCTTCTTAATCAAATAATGGAATTTTAAACTCTCCGTAATCTACACAATTGATAACATTTTTACTAGTCGCAACACCATGTGTGGTACTTTAGATTATCTGGCCCCGGAAATGGTTGAACAGGATTCGTACACTTTTGAAATCGATATTTGGTGTTTAGGGGTTTTATTGTATGAAATGCTGACTGAAAGTGTTCCATTTGAAGACCCCTCGGAACATAGAACAATGGAATTGATAAAATCGGTACAATTTGAGGTGCCTAACTTCGTGAATCCCAATGCAACTGATATGATCAAAAAAGTTAGTCGTGTTACGAATCTAGAAAAAATTGAGTATCGAATTATTGGTGTGTAGATATTGGTATTGAACCCGAAAAATAGACTATCACTGGACCAAATCATACAACATCCATATATTGATGAGTTCTCTGAGAAAGTCACCGGTGATTGCAAAGCATCACATTTGATGTGGAACAAATTTTCAAGCAATTCCCACAAGGCTTCAGAAGGCGAAAATCAATAAATGCACTAACAATATTTTCATCCATGTAGATTTTGTGTTTATGCCATTCTCAAATGTTGAAATAAAAATATATAATTGTTGAATTCTTTTTTTTATAAATGAAATAATCTAAATATGCTAATAAGTTAATGTCAATTATTTGTCAGAATCATATCTGTTTCGCAACATGAATGAGAATAATAAGTAAGTAATGTGAAGTGAGCAGGCTACACCAACCCAAAGTCACGATTCTTGAAAAAACTTTGCACACTAAACATTTTTTTAAAATAGTTTGTTTTAATGAAGTGTTTTATATTATTTAATTTTCTCGATAAAAAAGCTTAAAACACTGAAATATATTATCTACTTCTTTGTACAAGATTTTACATTTACAATAGGAATACGTATATTTATTTTCCATAGAGATTTTTTGTTCGAATAAAAAATTTCATTTTCTACAGGCAGAAAATGAACTTTTTGTACAGGATTTATGATCGCATTAAAAATGTAATAATTTTATTTGGAAAATTTAGAATAAAGAAATTAGGGTAATATATTTAAATAAATAAATCTAGGTAGAATGGGATATATATGGGATTTTGTGATCTCATTAAAAACACTTAATAAATTTTAATTATATATTCTTTTATGCTGAAAAACATTTGATAAAGGTTGTGCCAAAATGATCGTGTACCTTATATATTATTTTTATTTATAGCCTTAAAATATTAAAATGAAAATTATTGAATAAGAATTTCATATTCATGTGTAAAAAAGCTTGAAATAGTTCAACATTCATCAATTTACTGTAATCGTTATGCTTGACAGGTATGCAATGTTAATGAAGGCTCAGTTAGGGAATGGAAGAAGACAAACGACGAAGCCTAATAAAAATGGGCAGAAGAGGGAGAAGTGCATATTGACAAATTTTGGAAGCTTTATTAAGGACTTGGATCTATAGGATTGTGGAAGTGTTTCCACAGCATCAGTAAAATTGAAAGTTATTTCATTACCAAATCAGCAAAGGAAGCGACCAGTGGTTAGATTAAATTATACATAGAGATAAAGCTATGTGTAAGATCTGTTACTTCATTTGGACAAAGAAAATTTTCAACTTTTTAAACCTTTTATAAAGAAAACTAAGATGGCGTAGAAAAATATCAGATTGGAAACATGGACAATGTTCCAATGAGTTTGAATATGTCTAGCAATTTCAATATTGAGTGTTTTTAAGGTAATTTAAAGAATAAATGAATGATTGGAGGCTATCAAATTCTCTAGCGCTGGTAATTTGAGAAAACCATAATTTTCTGTAATTTGTGAATTGAATGTTGAAACTTGGTTTTTAGTATCAACAAGTTGCGTTAAAAATGACTTATAAAGCTAAAATTATAACAGTAATGAAATAATTGAAGGCTCTATTGATTTTGTCGTTAAAAAGTACAGATTAAAAGTGTGATTAACAAAATTGCTAAAATTTTGATCGAGTTTCAATATATTATCCTGTATTAGGTTTCTTTTGATCAATTAAAATAAAGATCACAAGGCATCAGAATCAGTGCCGACTTTAATAAATAATAAACAAACATATTATTATTATTATTAAGTGATTTCTTGGTAGCAGCATTTATTATTTAAAACAATAAAATGATTTTTTTTTTGCTGCAAATAATGTATTTAATGAAAAAATTTTCGACTATAAAATAGTCCTTGTCAATCTCCTCAGATTGACAAACGGAAAAGCTGACTTTACTCAGTTTAATGATTGTATGTTTGTGTTCGATACCAAAGGAATTTCTACGCTATTTATGCTAGTACAATATTTTTTTTTGGAATCACTGATATTTTGTCTTTTTTTATATAGTTATTTTGATAAAACATTCCGGTAATAATCCTCTTATCACATCAAAATTTTGATAAAAATCACTGATTTTGATGTTCACTTTTAACCCACTTGGTTTTGTTGGGTATATTGTATTTGTTCGGTGATTATTAAACTGCCAATTACTTATCTGACTCCGAGCGTGTTATTTAATACCGACAATAACAAATCTCAACGACGTAAAACTTTAATAAATTTCACAATGATTACAAAAAATTTAACGATAATAATTTTCAACACACCTCAAATGTTTCAAATGCTTATCACAACCCTTCGGGCGTAATAGCACAATAATAATGATAATACTCTAAGAACACAACCACTTGACTACTGCCGGTAACGGACGATTCGCAAAATAGCACAGATTGCTTCTAACTTGATTTAAGTTTCTCAACCGCTTATAATTTATTAATTCAATACACAAGTTTCTTCCAACGGTTTCCTGATTCTCAACAATTTAATTTAAATCTCGTAAATTCAAATTTTCTCTCTTGTCGAAAATTCTTCACGTAGCAAATATTTTTCGCGTTCCAAATTGTTGTCTCGTCTCTGATAATTTGTATTCAGTTTTATACCTTATAACTTGATGTCACGTATTGATAATTCATTCCTTTTTTCCCTGTTCCACTTGGCACTCCGCAATCTCTGACATCTGTCGATATATATATATATATATATGTGTATTTTTAACACATTAAATATTGATTTATTGATATTAATTACATTTTACCCTTTACTACACAAACCGAAGCCTTACGAAACATACTAACAAAATTTTAATGGTTTATATTAGCCTAAAAAGACCAACAATAAATTTTAAAATCTCTTTTAAAAATTTAAAATTTTAATTAAATTTTCCTAGGAGCACATAAAAATAACCAATAAACATTACAAATTTAATTGAAGTGAAATTGAAACCATTATTAATATTTGTTTAAAAATCACAAATGACCAAGTAATAATAACAAATATTTATCAATCTACTCTTATCCAAAAATGATAATAATAATAATGATAATAATAATAATATATTGAAAATACATTTCTATTGATATGAATAAACAAAATCCTTGAAAGCCTCAAACCAATATTCCATTTATTATAAATTCTTGCATGTATAATAATAATCATCATCATTATCACTGTTGTTGTTGTTGTTGTTGTTGTCATTCTCATCGTCGTCATCATTGCGATAAACAATAAAAACAAAATAACATAAACAATATATCAATAAATGTTTCCTAATCGATTATTAATCAAATTTGTTGACAAAATATTGAGCCGATTATAAACCACAAAAACTTGTCATATATATTGGTAATCGTTGTCAAAATAATCTGATCCCACACGCGCGTAATAGAAACGGAAAAATCAATTTACAATAAAAATCATCTCAATCAATAGTATTTGAAAATAGTTTGTGTAAGAATTAAAGTTTTTTTTTTGAAATTTTTTTTCCTCGATTAATTTTGTCTTCTATCAAAATTCCGCTGAGATGTGCAAATGGCCGATCAGTAAAGAAGAGAAAATATAATAATAGTTAAGGCACTAGAAAACACCAGCAATCAATAATATTAACAGAAATATTGCTTTGGACAAATAAAAGCTGATTTTCTCCAAATAATCGATATCGATTTTCACAAGGATACCTCGTTAGAAGAAATTGCGAAAATATTCAGTGAAAAATAAAATTAATAATGTTTATATAGCCAATATTAATTAATCGTGTGATTTAGAAAATATTTGTCTCCATGACGATGTCTGTGATGGCATTGGTATGTGATTGCCTCCGTTCATTAGATTTTGATCACTGACCGATGACCAATTGACATTGTTACCCGCAGCATCCCAGGGAGCATTACGAATTTGAAATCCCGATTTCTGAGATACACAAGACTTTGGTACTGGAGTTTCTTCTGGTTGTAAATTGGATTCAAATTTGTTTGCTTTATTTTCTTCTTGTTGCATTCGATCATTGATTTCATCAAGCTAAAACCAAACGGTTGGAAATGAATTCAATGTTCCAAAATAATATTCATATTCTAACCATAACATTTGCTCGATCGACTAACTCATCGGCACATCGATCGACCGCTTCTTTAGTTCCTTTCACTTTTACTATGTTTGCTTCTTCACCTTCTGTTCCTCGAATCGGGAAAACGATTTCTACTTTATATTTCTTTTTCAGTTGATCTAAATTTGCACCTCGAGATCCGATCAATCTACTGTGAATACGAGAATCGATGTTCAACACTTCGATAATTCCTGATTCCTATTTTAATTATTATTTTTTAAAACTGTTGTTTGCTTCATATATATTATTTTGTTGTATTTGGGGACTTGCAAACTTAAGGCACATTCAATAAATGTTTTAAGTTCATTTATTAATTCACACTTTTTTACGCACAAACTAAAATAAATTCAAAACAATAATAAATTTGTGTAACTTAATATAAGCCGCTACAGAACTGGGAATTATTTAAATGTTGAAGCAAGATTAATTATCATTAAAGCTATTAATCACTACTGTGGCAGCGGACGGGTTACTGGTAATGTAGGGGGCCTAGTTTGCGAAATATTTGATAAGACTTGAAAATTTCGAATGTATTAGCTGAAAGGAAATATGTCGTGCATTATGATAATAATAAGATTTAAATATATTTAGAAAATCGTGATATCAAAGAATAAACTTTATTGTTCGAAAACTGAAAGAAAATACAAAAGTTATTTTTTGATGTTTATTCCGAAGAATTGAGCAATTTCTTATCAAAGCGGATCATTCTAGTTGATAAACAGAAAAATATGCTGTTATAAGGTCCAGTGTTACCGACTGACAATAAACAATTTAAAAGCAGTTTCGCTACTAAATCACTAATAAATTATGAAAATATGACCGATTTGAATTCGTAGGTAATTGATAAAGAAATAGTATACCCATTTGACATATAATAATACATATTATAAAAGATGAACACTTGATGGAAAGTTTTGTTTAATACTAAGATATGATAATATGAAATACGTTTTTACAACGATAAAGCAATAAATTATTTATAATACAATACAATTTAAAGACATCTGATTTTATTACTTAAAATTATAAGTAGTTATAAATGAAAAATTCAATCACAAAGATGTGCAATCAAGCATTATCCAGAGATATGAAATTCTTCATATTGAACTCATTTCTGTCGCTCATGGTTAAAAAAAGGTTAAAAATACCCAACTGACTACGAGATATATTATCGTATAATTATGTAAATTTTATGAATATTTTTTATATTTTCGTCTAAATCCAGATAAAACCCCTAGAGCTATTATGTGTAATTTGTCAAAGGTCAAATTAATGGAAGAATTATATTATTTTATATTGTAAGTTCTACATGTTGCTAAATTATAGGTGAAGTCAATGATAGAAGATATTTAAATCTGATAAAATGTATATAAATTATGAATACTTTCTAAGTAAAGGTTATGATATACATGATATTTAAAATACTATTTATTCAATTGTTACATACGATATTTATTTTT
Organism: Schmidtea polychroa; assembly: GCA_959609185.1. Classification (NCBI taxonomy): domain Eukaryota; kingdom Metazoa; phylum Platyhelminthes; order Tricladida; family Dugesiidae; genus Schmidtea; species Schmidtea polychroa. Next base: position 127,717 of record CAUHTR010000197.1, read on the forward strand.
TAAAATCAATAGTTTAGTATTATTGACAAGTGAGTATTATTTTATTTAATAGCGCTCTAAAGGTGCAAATCTTATATATAAAATGGTAAACTTTTCACAAATTAAAGAATTAACCAAATTATAGATATGAATTGGAAAGAAAACTTATCAAAAAGCTTTGAAATCGTTAATATATGGTGGGATAAATAGGAAATTAAAGACGTTTTTTTCCTGAAATATATCATATGAATTTGAATTTTACCTACAATTTATATACTTTTAGGAATGAATGAATAAAAACTGTTTATATTATTAAAACACTATTTGTATATATAAATAATCTTTAATATAATTTTACATAATGCCTAGTCTATCTCTAATATATGAAACTTCACATATTGTCTATTATTTTTATTTTATTAACTTGTGAAACATTGATTTGTTTTCAATTGTGGCTTTGACTGTGAATTTAAACTGCATAAATAATAAAAAAGATATATTTCCATTGAGCCACTGGAGCACTGAGTTTTCCTTTGGCTAGCTAACTACTAACATACTTATTTCAATCTCATAAGCTTAAATTAAGCTGAAACAAGTTTTAGTAAAAAACCGTTAGATAAAGATGTTAAAAAACTTAATATTAACCAATAAACTTTATATTAATACAAGGGTTCCCAAACTTTTCATAGTACCGTATTATGACTTAATAGTTAGTGAGAAGGTTGGGCCTGTTTATTATTAACTAAAGAAGAAATATCGGGCTCAATGTCTGTCAGTATAAGCCGAAAATCTGATTCAATGTCCAACAAAGCTCTATACTTGGTTTTCATCGCAATCATTGCAGAATATTCTGTTTCACATAAATACGTGGTCGCAAATGGCATTTAAAATTTTAGAAAATTAGAAATTGTAAAATATTAAAATGTATGAGTTATTGTAGTTGTTTTTTTTCGCAAAATAGATTTTTGCTTTATATATAGTAAAGTAATTCGCTTACCGGTAGCTCCTTGCCCGCATACACAAGGTTGGGAATCCTTGTATTAATATATTAAGAAATATTTAGTTTGTATTAAAAGTGAATTTTCACACCTTACAATTTGAATATTTTATATATATCTATACGGATTAAAAAATAATACAAAAATCATTTAACGCAATTTAAAACAAATCTTTTCAGAATCCAGTGCTAATTTGTTGAAAATAGAAAGAAACCTATATTTAATTCATTATTAATATTTTATAAAAAAGCTTTAATTTTCCTAATAGAAAATTTGGATCACTCCAGTAGAACTTAAGCTCTGGTTGAATATATATTTTAGATGAATTTAAAGTATTCTAAGGTGTTCCAAATTTTCCCAAAAATAGACTCGTGAATATTAAACAAACAATTTTTTAAAGTTATATTTATTAATTAATATTAAATTAAAAACTATTAATCTAAGAATTATAAGAACATTTTTTTCGAATTTCACCACTGATTTTTTTCCCATTGTATTTATTAAAAAGATCTCGAAGACTATAAATCAGTATATTGATGTTTTTGATATTCACGAATTTTCGGCACTGCCTTTTTCAAGTGAATTTCTTAATTAATTAATCTAAGAATGTTTATCCAATACTTTAGAATAATTTAATCTTATGATATAAAAATGATTTAAAAACGATTCAAGAAATTATGATATAAAAATGATTTAAAAATAACTTGATATAAAAGTGGTTTAAAAACGATTAAAAAAATTATGATATAAAAATGATTTAAAAACGATTAAAAAAATTATGAAATAAAATTGATTTAAAAACGATTAAAAATAACTTGATATAAAAGTGATTTAAAAACGATTAAAAATGACTTGATATAAAATGATTTAAAAACGATTAAAAAAATTATGATATAAAAGTGATTTAAAAACGATTAAAAAAATTATGATATAAAAATGATTTAAAAACGATTAAAAAAATTATGAAATAAAATTGATTTAAAAACGATTAAAAATAACTTGATATAAAAGTGATTTAAAAACGATTAAAAATGACTTGATATAAAAATGATTTAAAAACGATTAAAAAAATTATGATATAAAAGTGATTTAAAAACGATTAAAAAAATTATGATATAAAAATGATTTAAAAACGATTAAAAATAACTTGATATAAAAGTGATTTAAAAACGATTAAAAATATTATGAAATAAAAATGATTTAAAAACGATTAAAAAAATTATGATATAAAAATGATTTAAAAACGATTAAAAAAATTATGATATAAAAATGATTTAAAAACGATTAAAAATAACTTGATATAAAAGTGATTTAAAAACGATTAAAAATAACTTGATATAAAAGTGGTTTAAAAACGATTAAAAATATTATGAAATAAAAATGATTTAAAAACGATTAAAAAATTATGATATAAAAATGATTTAAAAACGATTAAAAATAACTTGATATAAAAGTGATTTAAAAACGATTAAAAAAATTATGATATAAAAGTGATTTAAAAACGATTAAAAATAACTTGATATAAAAGTGGTTTAAAAACGATTAAAAAAATTATGATATAAAAATGATTTAAAAACGATTCAAGAAATTATGATTTAAAAATAACTTGATATAAAAGTGGTTTAAAAACGATAAAAAAATTATGATATAAAAATGATTTAAAAACGATTAAAAATAACTTGATATAAAAGTGATTTAAAAACGATTAAAAAAATTATGATATAAAAATGATTTAAAAACGATTAAAAAATTATGATATAAAAATGATTTAAAAACGATTAAAAAATAATACAAAAATCATTTAACGCAATTTAAAACAAATCTTTTCAGAATCCAGTGCTAATTTGTTGAAAATAGAAAGAAACCTATATTTAATTCATTATTAATATTTTATAAAAAAGCTTTAATTTTCCTAATAGAAAATTTGGATCACTCCAGTAGAACTTAAGCTCTGGTTGAATATATATTTTAGATGAATTTAAAGTATTCTAAGGTGTTCCAAATTTTCCCAAAAATAGACTCGTGAATATTAAACAAACAATTTTTTAAAGTTATATTTATTAATTAATATTAAATTAAAAACTATTAATCTAAGAATTATAAGAACATTTTTTTCGAATTTCACCACTGATTTTTTTCCCATTGTATTTATTAAAAAGATCTCGAAGACTATAAATCAGTATATTGATGTTTTTGATATTCACGAATTTTCGGCACTGCCTTTTTCAAGTGAATTTCTTAATTAATTAATCTAAGAATGTTTATCCAATACTTTAGAATAATTTAATCTTTATTAAATAAAATATATGTATAATTCCTAATACTATTTGTGTTTTGTTTTATGTAACAAGTTACTTAATCCTATTGACATAAATTACATAAAATAACGACATAAGTTACATAATATGTTAATTTCTGAAAATACTTAAATAGATCTGGCAATATGTATATTGATTTGATATTATGTAAAAAACATAAAAAAGTAACTTTAATTTATTGCGATTACATAATTTTATTTTATATATAATAATGAATTACGTGTTGCATTTAAAAAGTTCCTGGTCTAAGGTCGAAATAAAATAAAAGATATTATAAGAACTTTTTTTTCCAATTTTACAACTGATTTTTTTCCATTGAATTTATTAAAAGGAACTTGAAGACTATAAATCAGTAAATATATCAAAAACATCGATATATTTACTGGTTTATAGTCTTCAAGCTCCTTTTAATAAAAATAAAAGAATTTTTATTTTTGAAAAGCCTGAAAATCATACATTTTCGTCTGCGATATAGGAATGTTAGAAATGCATTTTTGAAGAAATCAAGCGCGTTGTTTTCAAAAACTCGACCGCGCTCTTCAAATCATCATCACCTGTAAATGATTTCCCTCTTAGATTCTATCTAAATGTCGGAAGAGATAGAAGTCACTTGGAGTAAGATCTGGACTATAAGAAAAGTGCTCAAGCATCAGTTTGTTTAATGTTGATTTCCTTCATCAGCCTTCAACCTTTTTTTTATTTACCTAGTTCTTCACAGTTGATAAAGACAGAACACTGGAAAACCTCATGAACTTCACTGCTGGTTTTCATTTGCCAAAAAAGAAATTTTATTCGATTAATGAAATCATAATTTTCAAAATTTTCAAAACTCTGATAAGGGGTCATTGCATAATTACGTCACGCCCACCCTGTCACCCTTCGTCACATTTCCCTAGACCCACAAACCCACCCCCCAAATCGTGACGTCATTTTATTGTTCACGAAATGGGGGTAGCCCAATGGTAGACTAATACAATACCAATTACAAATTTACAGACAGTTGTAACAGTTTGAAAACGATTTAATGCTTCAAATAAAAAGTAAAATGAAATTTATATAAGGATTTTAAAATTGTTTCTAAGCACTCTAATTAAGATGCTTAAATTAAGCAAGAATCCGTTTAAAATGTTTAAAAATCATAACAGTGGACCAAGTAAAATTAATTTAATCAACTGGTTCTTCGAGGTCAGGAATCCATGGAGAATTACCACGTTGTTCCGAAGGTAAAACCTAAACAGATCCAAACAGTTCAAACAGCGGTTTCCGGTTCACACAAGCGGGTGAACAGACGTGTTTATCTGAACTGTCACTGGTGTCTGCGACTTCTGCTACTTCTTCTTCAACTACTTCAGTAAAAATTAATGTGGCATTCGCTTTTTGTCTACGACAGATGCGATAATGATTTGTCTTGGCAACAACAGTTGGAAAATTCATGCCAGACTTGACATTGTCTCTTTTATTTAAAAGATAAATGAGAATAGAACAGTGTTGTCTAAACTGTGTGCCGTGGCGGGTGCCCAGGTGTGCCGTGAAATTTTTTTTTAAAAAAGTTAAAAAAACCCTGTTTTTCCAAACAACTTAATAAAAGGAAATTGAATTGTGGATATTTTAACAGTTATTTCAAATTTAAATGTTAATCAGTCAATTTATCTGTTTACAATCATATTTATATTTCTTACTAGAAATATTGACTATCTATAATACGTAAGCAGCTTAATTATGTTTATTTAGAATCTTAAATATTAAATAATAATATTTTTTAGTTTATAAGTTTTTCATTTCTTATTAAAAGATTAATAAAAGTGCAATAAAAAATTGCAAATAAAGCAAAAAAAAATTTAGGTGTGCCGCGAAAATTTTTAATTCAGCCAAGTGTGCCGTGGCTCAAAAAAGTTTGGACAACACTGGAATAGAACAAACTTCATTTTCTTCACCTATGACTACTTCAAAATTAAAAATGACTAAGTTATTACGCAATCACTCTCTTGGTTTTCTTATCTACCAATATAGTCCATTAACATTTCAAATTTAAAAAACTTCCAATAATGTAGTATAGATCAAAAAAATTAATCTCCAATTATAAAAATATACAAGTACAAACTAAATAAAAAATAATAAAAATAATAAAAAATAATAAATTAAGATTTGATTGGAATAAGTTTGATTTTTAAATTTATTATTTATTATAATTTATTGGGTACAAAAAATAAATTTAACGAATAATTAAAAGAGATTTTTATAAATTTTTGGTTGTAAACAAATTTTATTTTAAAACTAAGGAATAATCATACCAATTTATTGACAAATGCAATAATTTCATTTTTGGCTTTTTCAACGTTATCTTTGTGGCCTTGAATTGTAATTTCATTGATATTACTATCTTGTGAAGGAACGCTAATTCTGACTGAATTTTTCGTTCGAATTTTACTAATTGTTTCTCCTTTATTTCCAATCAATTTTCTGTGATATTGCGCTGGGACGTGTAACGCAAGACTGAAGTTTCTTATTTCTCTACATTAAAAAAGAATTGACATGATAATTTTTTTATTTTATAAAAGAAAAATCAATAATAATAATAATAAATATTTGACGAACCTTTCTTGTTTCAAGCGTTCCAATTCCTCAACAAATTCTATAATTTCTTTTTTAGCAGCTACTGCATTTTCAGAGGAGCCAGTGACAATAACTTTAGTGAATTTCGAATTTTTAGTTGGTATTTTGATGTCAACTTGATGAGTGTTTCTTAGTTTTTTAATTTTTTCTCCCTTTGCTCCGATCAAAGCTGGATAGAATTCTTCTGGAACATTTACCTATTAAATATTTGTATTATATTTTTTATTTAAATGAATTTTCAACATAAGTGTTTTCAGATGTCATATAAGTCTTGATTAGATAATAGTTTGATGTTTTTTGATTTTTAAAATAATAATAAAATATTTTATCAAAATAATTACATTTTAATTAATATATAATGATATAAAATGTCGATGTCCGTCCCACAAATTATGAAGTTGGAATTCTGAAATTACTTTTAAAATCATAGCATATAATTATTTAAAAACTTAAATCAAAATTTAACTTCATGAGAAAGAAAAAAGGTCGACTAAAATAAATTGAAAAAGTAATAACTATATTTTTGACTTAAATATTAACCTTTTCACGACGTGTTGTTTTCCTATTAAATATGCCTTTAAGACGGAGAGTTTTCGATAGTTATCAATTATGCAAACGCTCGAGTTCCCACTATGAAATAAGAACTACTACTGCCAGATTCATACATGACAAATAAAATAACAGACACAAATAAACATATCTAACACATAAAACGGAAGCGTCCGGCATTCGTCGCTTAAATATAATGAAATCGGTCAAATACGGTATTCGGCGCGAAAAGGTTAAACAGAACTATTATTTCGATAGTTCATGTTATGTTAAATTCATCGTGATGCGTTTTATTCTAATTATTTTTTTTATATTGTATATCTTTTAACGTTCCTGCTTGATCTTTTTTATTATAATTATAATTATTTATTAAAAAGCCAATTAATTCTACATGGTAAACACTAAATTATTAACTATGGGAAATATATTTTAAAAAATTGATAATAAATTTATTTGGAAATATCAACCATTTTGGAAACAATTCGACAATATTGACTAAAATTATGAATAAATGTGAGATATGCGTAAATTAATTTTAGTAAGATCAAGGAATTTAGATATTCGTATTAGTGTTTAAGAATTTTTCTATTGTTGTTGTTAATTTTTAGCAATGTAACTATCATTCAATACTAACAGGCACCGCAACCATCTCAAGACAATTTTTTTACAGGTGACTCAGTTTGACAATATAGTCTTCTTACTTCATAATGAAAAAATAATAAATGCTAAATAGTCTGATAAAGTTATAATGCATGATTTGTTCCATAATAATTAAATATGTATATATAAATCAACGAAAATTTTCAAAAATTCCAAGGATTCAAAAATTAAGATGTTAAAATAATACTCCTAAGTAAAAGTATTCTGTATTTTTTGTGGAGAATGTAAATTTTAATACTTTCAGGTAAAATATTTATTCAAATGAAATATTAACCGCTACTAAACATAACTTACACGATATATTTGATTAATAATGTTTTAAAACTTTATAAATTATTTGAATGAGCAATTTAAAATCTAGTTTTTTAATTCCTATCTGATGAGATTGAATCTGACGAAATAAACCGTATGTGATATTCAAGTGACGTTTATTAATATTGAAATTAGAGTCAAGTTTCACGATTATGTGAATAAAGTACTAACACTGACAAACAGATATAAAATTATTATTTATAATAAATACAATTATATCATATATATTCCATTGTATTTATTAAAAATAGCTTGAAGACTATCAAACAGTAATATTTCGATGTTTTTTATATTGAATATCAAAACACCTATATGCTACTAATTTATAGTCTTCAAGATTTTTTTAATAAATAAATAAATAAATATAAATATAAATATAAATATAAATATAATATAATATAAATATAAATATAAATATAATATAATATATAATAAAATCTTTAAATATTCTTAATTCCAAATATAAATCGATCAAATCTTATATATAATGCCCATTGGCATAACTGATCCATATGGCTAAAAAGTGAAAAGACGTCAATACTAATCTATTGCTTGCAACATATTTATTTACAGTATCTGTCACTTAAAAACAAGTATAATGAGATTAAGTGTATAAATCAATAATCTTTATTTTTAAAATAATAATAATTAAATGATAATATAAGTCTTTGCTGCGAATTATATAATCAATAAAATGAAAAAATGTTCGGCTATAAAAATAAAGAATTTAAACTTAAATTTACTCCAAATTTCAAAATTAAGTTTTTAAAGCTTCTATAATTAGTCCATAATTTTAATAAATTTTTATGTATGTAATTTAGAAATTTTTAAACATAATTATATTGTTATTTTTATTCCTAATGGTTATTAAAAGCTTACTTTCTTAAAATTTGATCTATTTATTTAAATTGATCTAGTTATTTATATTATTTTTAAAAAGAACATATACTCAAACAATAATAATAAAATAAAATAATAATAATAAATAATAAAAAATAATAATAAATAATAAAAAATAATACAAAAAAATAATAATAATATAATAAATAATAATAATAAATAATAATAATAATAATAAAATAAAACCCTTCATTAAATAACAATAGTAATAATAATAATAATAAATGCAATGTCAATTGAAAAGAAGTCAGAGGTGAAAATTGAAAATAGTTCTTATAACATAATAACAATAGTAATAATATGTAATATTAAAAAATTTAAATAAAATGAAAATTAGCTTGAAGCACTATAATATATATGTGTTTTCGTGTGGAAATAATGCATTCCAAATTGCTGAGTAGGTTAGACCATCAAGAGTCACATTTTTTCGAGTTTTTGTATATGCTCTTAGCCGCCATTAATTTGACTATTTTAATAAAATTGAATGAACATGAATTTAAAAACTTAATTAAAACTTGCTATTTAGCTAGTTCAAGATCAATTTAGTGAAATTATAAACATATTAATATTAATAAATTACAATAAAAGGTAAATGGAATCACATTAAAATGCTATAAAAGAGATAAAGTTTTGGGGTGTGCTGCAACCGAGTTATGTAAAAATATTTCTATGAAATACACTACTTTATCCAGATGATGAAAGAAGAATGAAAGAATAAATTAAAAATTAATAATGGATATTCTATAAGATATTACTAAATTACTAAATTACAAAAATACTCAAATTATGGTTTCTTATTAATCCAAACGGGAAAATATCCTTTTATAAACGAACAAGCAAAATACGGTGTTAGCACAAGTCATATATAGAAAATACAAAAATATATATATATATATATATATACACTTCAACATGAAATACTTTCCGAAATAAAACTTCAAAAAGAGACAGGTGGTTTAATTTTTTTGTCAAATTTATTTACCTAATCAATAAATAATAACTATAAAACGCAACAGAAATTAGACATTATCCTTGGAAAACATCTTTAGCTTGTCAAAATAAAATTATGTTGAAATTTATTTATATCAATTTAATATATTAACGCTGGGATCTACTGCCTGCAGACTATTTGGAAATAGAAATTTTAATAGATAAAAAATCATTTTTACCTCTAAATCCAACACAAATAATTTAATGATTTCTTCCTTTGCCAATTTAATTTTGTCTTTGTGACCTGTGATTTCTAATTTATACTTAGGCAATTTATTATTAGAAGCAGGATCTTTATTCAAATCAACCCCAGCAGAGATCGTTGAGGAGACCTCGGAGTTGATTTCTGATAAATTGTTATTTCTGTTGCCATTCGAATTGGACTCAGGTAATACATCGTTTGGCAAATGGTTCGGATTGGGAGACAAACTCTTGAATGATTCTTTAGAAAAAAAATCTTAATAGTTTTAACGCATTTTAAAATTGATAAAATAAAATTAGGGTTTATTGTAATGAGCAAAAAAATTAAATTAACTTATAAGCCTAACTTATCTAAGATGTTATATTATAAAAATATTTAACTTGTTTTGACTAATCACTTGAAAATTCAAATATTTGTCACGTAAAATTTTAAATATACAGTATAATTTTAGGTTCTATTAAAGGGTGATGAAAGATAATTGTAACTGTAATTGTAATTGTAATTAATCAAACAAAATTAAATAAATTTAATGACAAAATATTATTTTATATTTGAATCTTATGATGAATCATCGAGGTCATTTTGTATGAACTGATATCATATATCTCATATGCGATAACTAGAGGTACCAACGACCAACTAAAAGTTAACTATGTTTCATGAAATCTAATTTTATTTTAATTTATAATTACCATCAAATTAATCCAACCAACAAACTAATTCAACTTAAAATTTTAATAAAATTCCGTGCCTTAAAAAGCAATAAAATACAAAAATCCTTATTGGGGGCAAAATCCCCTAGCCCGGAAATTTATATCAGTCTTCTGATATCTCGGATTTCAGAGTTTTTACTGTATAATATTTTTTACCTCAGAATTGTGCGTAACAATTACAGAGGCTGTAACATTCAATTATTCAGTCATATATCAAGAGACAATATAATAATTTTGATTCCAGCATTTTAACAGACATTTTAAAATTTCAACATTCACCATTCTCATATATTATTTGAAACTTTAGTTTATCTGCTATTCCCATTAGTAAATATGATCAAATATTTGTCATGTAAGTTTACAAAAATAATTAATATTAAATATTCAATTTTCATTCAAAATTTTTTTTTAATAAACCATGAATTGAACTCGTGATTATTATAAAATCAATCGGACATTCACCAGAAAAAGCATTTGTTATATGTAACATTGGAAAGAAATCAAATGTTTAAATCAACACGAAATAATAATTTTATAATTTCTAACAATTCTTTTGAACACGATCATTTGGGTTTTATTGTCTTTGTATGATGTTTTTAACTATTATTTAGTTACTTATATACAGTTTTGAAATATATTTCGACAACTCAGATATCATCATCAGATACTTAACAAATCCAATAAAAATTATCATACTTATGAATTATACATACATGAATAAGTAATTTGTTATGAACCTGTATGATAATTTTTATTGAGTTTGGTAATTGTCATAATAATATCAAATCTGCCGAAATATATTTCAAAAATATTTTTTTCATATGACTATTATTATTATTATTATTATTATTATTATTATTATTATTATTATTATTATTATTATTATTATTATTATTATTATTATTATTATTATTATTATTATTATTATTATTATTATTATTATTATTATTATTATTATTATTATTATTATTATTATTATTATTATTATTAACCCGTGTCTGAACTACTGTGGTATATGTGTGTTGAAAACGTGTGTAGGTGAATGCAGATTTAGTGTTACAATTTACTATAAAAAATATAATAAAACAACTAAATTTATATAACGTTTATTAAAATAATCACAATTAAAAACCTTTAAATTGGGATCCCAAACAATTATCGTGAATAAAATCATAAAAAATCATATCCTTAAATCTTATGCATTATTGATTTCTAGTATTTTTTTCTCTAATGGTTATTTTGATTTGTAGATTGATGTATTATTATTTTCTTTATTTTACATTTTCGAAGTCCAATAACAGACAACAAAATAATAATAAAAATAAAAAATCACATTCAGCACAGTTAACAATCATAGAAACAACAAGCAAGAACTCCCCAGCCTCTCCGGGCTCATTGATGATCCTATATACGTCTTCAAATGTCGAAGCACAGAAAAAGAGAGCTCTTATAAAGAATTTGTTACGAGCAAAGTTAGTGTAAGTTGCATAATCTTCCATAGGCATTGGAATCCACATTTCAGAGGCATTGTAAGTATTAAGACGTCACTTATATACAGTAGGTTGTTTAAGAACAATAATTTTACATGAGAGAATTTTCATGGTTATGCCATATGGCTCAGCGAAAGAACTACTCGCGTTGCGGGTGATGACTAAAATCCCCAGTATGGCATTATTGTTATTTTGAATTAAACAGCTTCGTAGTTCCTTCAGTACACAGTCAAGAATTGGATTAAATACATGGCATCTGTGATAATCTTTGGAATTCATTTCATTATCTGCTCTATGGACATGGTTGACTTCACGGGGATCCTTGTAGCTTACAGGAAACCTCCGCTTTTCGTTTATTTGTTTGTGGAACATTCACTTTTATAAAATGTTCTGAATCATCAAACACAATGTCCACAGCACTATGGGAAGTTTCCTGCAATTGACTGTCGTCACCAGAAATTCTTTTCTCGTGTAATATATTGTGACAGTGTCTTCAAATAAGCCGATTGCAACACTTCCTACTCAGGAAAGTTGACACTAAACTGTCTCGAAAGAAACACAAATAAAACATTTTTGTAAACTGCGCCTACAAAATGTACATTCCACAAGCTTTAGTTCGATAATTCCTTTTTGTAGATGTCACAGTAGATGAAATGTTCAACAGAGTAAGTATGCAATCAAACCGATCATATATATATACCTGCAAACCTTTCTCTGTTTGGACTTTAGTCCATAACTCCATTTTTTGCACAGACTATCTGACGTTGTCAATGGTAGTGTTCACTAACTCAAAGAATGTGCAAGCTCCTGGAATATCTGTGATACTGTGTGTCAAGCAAAGCTGTAAATTATTCTCATAGCAACGGACATAACAGCAAGTATTTCCAACTACTTCTCAAATATGAACTTGCAATTCATTTTGTTCAATGCTCATCACATGTGTTGTATCATAGCACTGAGTTATACATCGTTTTAAATACAATGAACATGCTTTTAGGCTTTGCAGCAATGCTCTTGCTAAACTTTTCACAGACAGATGACAAAGATGCTCAAATCCAATGTACTGTTCTTTAAAATCCCTATCAGGAACATATCTGATGCAAATATGCAAACACAAACACAAATCTGCAACTACGATAAAGTAAAATGGCTTACTTAAAACTTCGTTTGAAATATGATCCATAATATACAGTCACGGTACAGTGTAATAACTCATTTTGACTTTGGATAGATGTAGGTTTCATTCTTAGGTGTGGATTGCATCTGTTTTGCAAACTCAGATGACTTTTGTTGCATAAACTTCATTTGAGAACATTGGAGGACGATGGTGTTGCTTAGACAATATTTGACGATGATGCAGTTGTATTGAGAGTATTAGAGGTTGAAGATGTAGCAAAATGTTTGTATCTTTTGCTACAACCGTTTGCAATGAATAAACGCATCTATAATATAGGTTGGTGTGTACAACTAATTATAGATGACACATCATTTGCGATTAGTAAATAGTTAATTTGTAAGTTTATTTATTTAAACTGATTTTTTTAATTTAAAGTAAACTTTAAGTTTTGAATTTTGATCCATATAGATATGAGATCACTGTTCAAGCTCTTAAACATTTTCTATTATAAACATTTTCCTATTATAAATTATTTATAATTAATTTTTACAGGATTTTTAGATGTTTATTAATAAAAATTTGGATTTATTTCGATACAACGTGAGTTCTATTATTTTTAAATTAATTAATTAACAAATATAATTAATTAAACTCCAAAGAAATCTATTTTTTACAACATTTAGGGTAAAAACAGTGAAGTGTTTAAAATAGCTTTCTAAATTTTTATAATCATCTTTTTTCAGCTCACTTTCCAGAGCCTCATTGACTAAATCAAATCTCCTTTCGAGCGTCATATTAAATTTTAAATTTAGGTTAATAAAATTTACGATTTCTTAGTTTTTTACCAAACATCAAAATCGGACGGCAAAGTTGATAAAGAAATTTCAGGGCAATGTGAAATACTAAAAAACTATTAAATTATGCCAAAGTTGAGTTTTCTGAATTTTCGTCAAATTTTTTTATAAAAATTTCTGTAAATGATTTAATATTGTGTATTATTCATTACAATGATTTTACATATCGAAATTTTGCATGTATTTTTTGCTATGTGTTGTGTTTGTGTGTGTCAGTTTATTTTTTCTACCAATTTCTCACTTTCTATATCAAATGCAACGCTGAAAATCAAAACACAGGTAAGTTTGTGTGTTTAAATAATATAAACTTATTGATTTTTTAACATTAAAGATTCGTTTATTCATTGCAAACGAGTGTATCTGGATGTGTAGAGAAAAATTCACTTGTTTGGTGATGTTTGATATTCAATAGTGAATATCACATACACTGGCACCATTAGATGTCGATACTGGATAGGTTTGGTGAATGGTAATAACACATGCTGCAAATCAACGAAACGCTTCTGCACACAAACAGTCACAGTCATCTGTACGACCATCCCAAACCAATCCCAGCAAGGCTTACTTTACAGGCAGCGACGACCAAAACCCTACAACATAAATGGGTGTATTAATTGTACCTATATATTGCTTGGTGGGTAGATAAGTCAATAAGTATATAGGTGAATGGATAATAACGTATATTAATTTGCTCTAGAAAATGCACATATTGGGAAATCTTTTGGTAGACCTGGCTGGCCGTATATTCACGTTTTACTTCACGTTTTACTTCATGTTTATTGCCTGGAAATATGAATCATTCTTCAAAAATGACTTAAATCGACAAAAAGAATAAAAAATGTTTGATTTAATACATTTTTCAATAAGAATTTCACATGCAATTTTACTTTGTTTAAATTTTTGTCATTTTTACAAGGTAGGAGGAATAATTACTTGATAGTACTGTTAGCATCAACATCAAAAAAGGTGTTCCTTATTTATATATTAAAGTTCAATAACTAAAAAACTGATTATATTAAATTCTATTATAATAGGTTCAATTTTTATAAATAAAGTAACCGCTATAATTATCATTAAAATCAAAATATTATAATAATTACCTTCTTCGCTAAATGAACTATCGACACCATTAATATAAGGCTTTTCTCCATGTTTCGCAGACACATGGAAATTGGAAGTACTTTTGGAATTTACTGGCTCTGAATATACACATAATAAAATTTTAGTAAGAGAAAATTTAAAAATAAAAATAAATTAACAAAGTCAAAACTCAAGTAAACAAGGCTGGAAATCTATCTACCTTAATTTAAACTAAATAATCAGTATAATAAAAGTTGTCTAACATTTATACAACCTAAAATATACAAAACTAAAAATTCGTTTGATTTCTGAAAGTTATATATTAAAGTTATACATTAAATATATATAAAAAAATACAAAACCAAAATAAAATTACCAGGGTAAAATGGTATTTGAATATGGACTTGATACTTTTGACTGATTTCCAGCAATTGAGTTTGAGAATACCATTCAATGTTTTTTAGTTGTCTTTCATCAACAATAAAATTCTCTGTAATTGTATTTTCCTTAATTAAAATAGCAAAATAAACCAAAATGAATCAGAAATAATTATTTGGAGAATTAAAAATTAAGTTGTGGTAAATTGTTAATTTTACATCCAGGTGTTCCAGTCAACAAAATCAACAATTATTCATAAAGAAACAAATATTTGACATATTTGATACATTTCAAATTTAACCAAACCAATTTTTGCATATGAAAGGAACTAACACTGCCTAAATGCATGATAAAACAAGTCTCAACAAGTCATTTGAAAGTGTGTAATTTGTATTTCCTTAAATTAAAATATTAAACTGTATAAATGTTAGGGTCAGGCTCTTAGCCTTGAAAGATGTAAACAAAACTCATTTGTTATTTCGTTCAAAGTAAATTCAATATTTAATAGTTTTTTTATCCCAGGATGTTCTCCTTATTTTCTCTGATTCCAACATTTTTCTTAAAGTTCTTTTATTTATTATTTGAATATCTTTACTCAAAAGACAATCACTAAGTTTCATTTTAAAAATAAACGAAGGAATCATCTATTCTTCTAGACAAGTCTCAAGAAAACAAATGTCTAGTTCCTTTCTTCAAAGTACATTATAAATCTTCATTAATCTTTTGAATACTGGAACAGCAGAAAGAGATATTTTTAAAAAAAAATTTACAGTTGCTAAAATTTAAAAAATGATGATTAATAAATTTTTTCAGAATATCTATATATATATATATATATATATATATTCTATCCTACCTGATGATGAATGGAAAACTGTCGAAATATATTATAAAACGAATGTTTGAGTGGCGCTTTCTTATAATTAAATCGTTGCCATGCATGTTTCACTATTTAATCAATAACACTATAAATATTAGATATAGTACTCCAAATTTTGATCAACAATATTGCTGAGCAAATTATATACTATAAGTAGTTTATTTACAAGTATTTCATATAAAAGTTCATTGAAGTATTGAATCATTGTCATTAATAGAATTGTTGGAGTTTTTGCACCTTCCATTTTAATTTAAATTTTAAAAATAACTATGGTAAATTGGCGAAGATGCTAATTAGTGTTTACGTTGATTTATTCTTCTTTTCATGGTAATACTATTGTTTATATTATATACTATTGTTTTCAATGTTTTCAAAAACTTAAACACTCATATTAATGTTAATGATAAAATAAAATGCTCTAATAAATTTGTTTTGGTCTGATAGGCTTGAAATATTCAATAAATGATAATTAGTTGATTTTACAAAGATTACTGAAATATTTTTCAAGTCAAAGTTAACAACAAACTGAGATAAGCGTAATTTGTATTAAAAACAAATATCATCACCGACGCACTTTTCAAATATAAATAACATATTTTCAATATCCGCTCTCGGCAATTATATCAATGGAATAATATCAAAATTAACATTATTATTAATTTCAATTATTCCCTTTAAATTCTCACGGTTCAGATTCGATTTTCACATCAGATAAAGTAAATTATAATTGAGGAAAATTATAGGATAATAATAATAATAATAATAATAATAATAATAATAATAATAATAATAATAATAATAATAATAATAATAATAATAATAATAATAATAACAACAATCAACAAATTTCGGTTATTATCAATGGTGGAAATGATCATTTACGATTTTATCTAAATTAGAATTTAGTTGAAATATTTTAGCAGAACATGCCATTAATGTCTACGATTATTTCTGGAGTAACATACATTCTACTAAGATAATCATCAGAATTACAGATACAGAAATTCATCAAAATGAATGACTCCGAATTAAAAATGAATTTAAATTGTTTGTGCTCGTTGATAATACAACCAAATTTAATTCTGAATATAAATACAATATTAATTAACCCACGGTTCTGTTGGCGTAATTTTAAAAAATATTCTGGGAATTTTCTAATAAATATAATTTCACTTATAATTTCCTTGCCTTAAAGTCGAAGAATATATTTTATTCTAAACACATTTAATTGTGGTAATTAATAGAGTTTGTTTAAATCTATAAATAATAAAAATATAATACCATGTAAAATTAACAGTGTAGAGGTATTATTTTAGCCATCATATTAAAGCTTAGTATTCAGTATTACGAAACTAATTGAGCATATAATATTATTTATAGTTGAGGACATAGAATTGAAACTATAAAAATATATTTAATTACTAGTACACAAAGTTATTTAGGAATTTATGTAAAAGTATTGAGATGTAAGCTTTCTAAATCAGATCATTCGATAGTACCTACTTTTTTACGAATTTTTGTTTTAATGAAATACATTTTGTCATAAACCATAAATGTCGAAACTTATAAAATTGAAAACAATAAATAATAAAATTTTCCATGGTTTTAAGAAATTTTCAGAATCATCGCTTTTTACTAAAATACATTTGTGCAAATTATAATAAGCAAATGTAGGAATCGTGTGAATTTTCAAAAAAGTACTTTTTATCATTTTAATGAGTGATTTTTGTTTTTTTCGCTCCCTCCCTTCTTTCCATTTATCTTTTGACAATTCCAACATTGAACCACCCAGTTATTAAATGAAATTTGAATTTAAATTAAACTACATTGAAACGCCTAATGCGATTGTGTAGCTTGTTTGTTGTAGACTGTCATAAAACGGCGAGTATACTGCAAAAAATAAAACAATGTAAAATTAATAAACATATTCGAAAGCCATATACTGCTACTTAAGCCCCACCATATTGTGGAACTAGTTGTTCTACACAACTAAGCAATTAGTTATATACTGAATAGCCGATGCCATTTGATATTCCTATGATCAGATGTGAGTCACAAAATCATTTTAGTTATTGCTATTTTTTTCTGAGTTAATCTTTCTTACTGCAATGGCACTGAAAATATATCATATTTAATTCTCATTCAATACCACATTCAGATTCAATTCCAGTACCCAAGAAACCATATTACTTGTTTGAAGAATTAAACACAAACGATGAAGACATAGATGTTGATTTATGCATTGTACATAATGATAATGAATTTCTTCTTTCAGCATAGGATTTAAATTAGGCCTGACCAACCTAAATCGAATGAAGAGACAAAAATAAAACGTCAAAAATTTTGTGTGCCGCAAAAAATCCACAAAACAGTTTTTTAAATAAAATTTAATTCGTTTCTTTATAAATTTGTATTATAAGAACATTTTTCAAATTTCACCATTGATTTCTTTTCAATTGACATTTATATTTATTCAAAAGCTTGACTATGAATAAAATATGAATAAATATATCGATCTTTTTTCATAGTCAAGCTTTTTAATACCAAATACTCTGCCTGTTTGGATAAATCATCCATATCAATTTCAATTTTTGATGTTAGAATTCTTAGCTGATTTCACTAATTCTTATTGGTAATAGTTTTGCGGTATTTGTTTTTGGTAAACGTCATCTACGAAAACACTTATGATTTTTACAGTGAATTTTCTTATATTTGGATACCGGTTGATTTCAATAAGTGTGATGACTTTACTGTTAGAATGTTAATAATCTTCCATTTGTTTCACCAAACAGAATTATATTTTCATCTTTAAAAAGGCCTCATTAAAAAGTTAGTGAAAACACTTTACAAAAATTGTGATGAAATGAATTTTTGAAGACAAAATTCTCCATTCTGAGTTCAGCGAGAGTAACAGAAAATGTTTACATATGATTATAGTTAAGGCAGTTGTAATTTGATGACACTCTGACACCAGTTCAAAAAGCTGCATGGCTATATTTTCGAAATGTTTGCAATGTATTTCTTGAACGACATAAAGCTGTAAATTTCGAATTTCTAATCAAGGATATAAAGAAATATAATATGTCACTCAAACTTCACTTTATAGGTTCTCATTTAAAATTTGCCCATGAAAACATGTGCGATGTATTCGATGAGCATGGTGAAAAATTTCATCAAGAAATCAATGTGATCAAAAAGTCATTTTAAAGAAAAGCCTTCACTCACATTACTCACTAACTACCGCTTAACTTAAATGTGTGATTCAAAGTCCTATCACATTTTCGAGATTGTACAGCCAGGACTATTTTATGTGCATTCATTATTTACTTAATTCAACTTACTGTTAATATTTCACTTTATATTACATTGTACATGTTCAATTGAAAAATAACACATTCCAGAAAAAAGAAAACGGCTTTTAAATAAAATTTACACGTAAAACGGTAAGATAAATGTCAAAATCAAATTGAACGCAACAAAATTGTTTTCATAAAAGAGTAGTGTTATTAATTCAATGAATTAAATTGTCCTCTAGATATTTTGAGTCACAAAGTTTTTATCTCGAAAATATCTCATCTTATTTTTAATTATTTAATTTATTATAAATTAAAATAATAAATTAAATATGAATATCGAAGTTATTAATTGGTTTGACGGTAAATTAAATATATTCAAGAATGATTGAAAATTAAAATATAAAATATTTATTGAATGCTTGTGTATGAATATTCCCTATCCAATTATTAACTCATGCTCGCGAAATATCCTCAAAGCTAAAAACAGAGATTTTTTAAATAAGATTTTGTGTTGTTTTGAAAAATATAGTTTTGTTTTGTTTTGAAATATTATGGATGTTATTAATTCAATAAATCAAACATCTAATATATTTATTACTTATTATTTATTTAATGATTTTAGTAATGTAATTGTATATAATATTTTTAATTTAAATTGTATTAATGAATGTCAGAAATAGAAATCAAGTTTGTTTAAAAAATAGATTTTTTGATGGAAATAAATTGTTTTTTTCAAAATGCACTCAAATTATAATTTAATCAACTATGTAACTTAGAATGACAAAAGTTATTTTCCACATAATAATATACTGAATTTTGAATATAAAACTTTTATTATCAACAGCAACAAAAGAAACATTAAAACCAATCGGTCTTTAAAGGAGATCCGATCATGCTTCCACTACATTTTAAATCACGTTATCTTTATAATGGAATTACAAAAAATTCTAAATTTTGCAATGGCAATAAATAATTAAGTTCTGCATGTAGTTTTATAACAAATTCATTTAAATGTTATATTGAGAAACTTCCTGGGAACGACTATTATTTCGGAATTCATTGAAATTAAATATTAATATATTTTAAAAATTTTATCAAGTTATTCTTATTATATTTCAAAATAAAATAACAATATCTCCTTTTACAATAAAGTCTGTGATTTGCCAACTTTGGAAATTAATTTTTTTGGCCAATTGGAAAGAAGTAATACATAGCTAGTTTATTTTAAAATTACGGTACAAAACAAATAATTACTAAATTTTTGTAAAAAAAAATAAATTAAAAGGTATATTTATTTTTTAACCAACCAATTAATTACTTTTTTAATGTTAATAAAATTAAAAATTGTTAATTTCAATAATAATCTTTTAATGATTCATTATTTTACATATGCATTTTAGTGTTTATTATTTACTTTGCAATACAATCGTTGAAAAATACATTCTGTAAAATAGAAAGTAGTCAATTAGTACGGATGATAAAATGAAATGGCAGTGGATTCCTTGAGATACGAATATTTCAAACGTTTCACGAGTTCTAAAAGGTTGAAAAAACATTCGTTGAAAATATAAAAAACTCGCAACCGAACTCGAGGGATAGCATCTGGCACTTATAATTATTATAACCTAAAAAATACATTTCAACATGCGATTTTTATAATTCTTTCAAAAATTGTGTAATCGTACTTTATTTAAACGCTCAAATTATATTATATTAAAATAACATTAAATATTTGAAAATTTTAAGATTTTGATGCACTTTAATTTCATAGGGGTAATTAAAATCTCATTTGACATGAACAAAATATACAAAGTTCAATTGAAAAGTAAAGAGATAAAAATAAGTTTGCCGATATTTTGTAAGAAGTGTAATTAACATGGCAAAATGCTCTTTCTATTTATCGATAATTTTTTTTGGCGAATTCGAAAGGAGTAAAATATAACTAGTTTATTTTAAAATTACAACACAAATAAATAATTACTGTTTTTTCGCAAAATAATTAAATCAAAATGTGTATTTATTTTTTAACCTTTATATATATTTAATTTTTAATATTTATATATATTTATATATAAAGAAAAAGATAATAACATGAAAATTTCTTTATTTCCTTCATTTCTATACAAAATTCACAATCCCAACCTTACCTTATTCTACTCAGCCATACCGTTCCGATAGCATGAAATAATAAAGAGACAAAAAAGAGAAAATGAAAGAAATAATTAAAGTTCATTCGGTCTTCTACGTTTTTAACTTGAAAAGTTTGTCTATCTTTTACCCATAATTTGAAGTTTATATATCCAGACTTAAAAATACATACTTTCATTTTTATATATTAGATACATATTTTTCAACATTTTGAAACATCAGTTTGATTTTTTTAAATTTATTGGAATATGTACATATAATTATGTAATATAATTAATATTATATTATAATTCTAAAATTAATTAATTAACCAATCTATTTAAAAAAAAATTGGCGAATTTTAGAAACTTTACTGCAATTTCTGATTTCTAGATAAAAATAAATTTGGAATAAACTAACGTAGTCATCCATAATATGAATAATTTCGTCTTTGGCTGATTTGATATTTTGAATAGGTCCTCGAAACTCTAACATTCCTTGATCATTAGAGTTTGATTTGGATTTTTTGTTTGGCACACTTAACTTACACATGTGATCTCGACCGATTCGAATTAATTCGTTGCTCTTTTGAAAATATGTCAAGTCGTTGAAGGATAGTGACAAAGTGTCGGTTACAATTGGTCCCTAAACGATTGTTGTTGTTGGATAAAATATAATTTTCTTTAATTATTGCAAACCATTTCAGATTTGGCTTTTTGAAGAGCTTCCAATGTATTCACTACATTTTCCTTTTGACCAATTATTCTCAAATGGCTTTTATCTTCTGTCTCCGATATTCTCACTGAATATGTTTCTCGTATTTTTTTTAACTTCAAGTCGGCTGACACTGAAGTATATAAATAAATATATGGGAATAATTTATGAGTAGTTTTCATAGAAAAATTTAATCTACCTTTCTAAAAAGTCTTAGAACCCATAAAAAATTGATAGCATATTAGTAAATTTATTTTCTAAAAGATCCGACAGTAAGCTAACATGTGAAAGATTTAGTTTGAGGTTGACTTTATAAACTTGTAAACTAACATAGTATTTGTTTATTATTTCCATGTGATTATAACTGAGGACCAAAGACAAATTCATGTTTATTACATATTTAAGTAATTTAACCATTCAGTAATTTAACAATATCTTAGATTATGTACATAATCCTCTTAATATTTTAACAGAAGCACAAAAGTACCCATTAATTTCTATCTATGTTTAAATTATAAACAACATGATGATCTTTATATGATGTGAAATAAAACGCGATTTCTAAGACACAAATTACCAGAAATTGTCTTTTTTAGAAAAACTGCATTGCCAAAAATGTGTCCCAAAAACAAAAATTGATCTATAGTCGTAAATTAATACT
The DNA here is from genome assembly GCA_959609185.1 of Schmidtea polychroa. Taxonomy (NCBI): domain Eukaryota; kingdom Metazoa; phylum Platyhelminthes; order Tricladida; family Dugesiidae; genus Schmidtea; species Schmidtea polychroa. The sequence continues at coordinate 150,548 of CAUHTR010000197.1, forward strand.
CGCTAATGAAATTAAATGAAGTATTAAAAGAAAACCAAAACAGGTCAAAGATGAACATAAAATAAAGGATTTTATAAATATTATAATATCAAGTATGTAATCGACAACAAGAATGTAACTTACTGTTATTTTATTTCAAAATAACTACTAAAATTTTGATTAAATTTAGACGGTACCCGCTATTAAACGCGTGAACAAAACCGCAGCACTAAAAAAATAGTACACAATACAGATAGTACCTGTAATGTACTGTTATATGATTTAAGGTTTTCACTTAATTTTTTGTTTCTGCAATCCACTATTAAGTTGTAGTGTGCTAGGAAATCAGCTCCGATTATTGATTGTTGTACCTCCGCGATTGTGAATGACCAGTTGTATTTTTGTGAATTTATTGTTAAGGTTACTTTTTATAAATGCATGTTAACCGGTTTAAAGGGGGAAGTTATGAAATGTACTGTTATATGACTTTTTTCGTTTATTAAAATTCAATATGAATCGCAGTCTTAATAGTCACGTGTGGGAAATAGTCATGGGAAAATTTTAAAAAAACTATATAGCGACAATTTACTATAGTAAATTATCACTATAGAAAAATTGACAAAAAGAAAAAAGTATATATATATATATATATTGAAGATTAACGAGATTGTAAATGAAAACAGATTAAAAGTATAGAATATAAAATAAAGGACATATTGCAGTCAATCAACGATATCAAAATTATAGTAGCTTTGAAATGAAATTTGTACTGAAATAGATCATACGTCGGACTTACTAAATAAGAATTCATAATCTTCAGGGGTCATTTGGAAACGCTGTTCATAATTAGAAGCTGTAATTTCTTCAACTAGATCATGTAATTTCACTTGAGCCTTTAAGACATCATCTTTAACTCCTTTTATAATGACAGTGTTGGAATCCGCTTCCGGACTTGGAAATCTTATTGTCACTCTACCCCCACAAGATTCTTTAAGAGTATTAATTCGACCGCCACCTTTTCCGATTAGTATAGTGTGAAGATTTTTAGATATTTCTATACCGATTTCGATTATATTTGACTAAAGAATAAAGAAAATTGAAAAATAAAAATTTAATATTTTATTACTAATTATTTGCGAGAGGTTTAACACAAAACTGTATAACACTTCAAATGCAAAATATTAACACATTTAGAAAAGATTAAATGTTTCATATTTAATTTTTAAGAAAAACATAATTAAAAATTATGTAATTGAAAGTCTTTTTAGTACTCAATGATTTTGATATTTTGAAACTATACATATAAAAGACACTTATAAGACATATATAAAAAGCTAACATAATAAGCTTATCACTGCCTTAACACATCTATATTGTTGGTTCGATAATATAAACTGATAACTGTGACAATATGAAAGCTACAAATATTTTGAGTAAATTTTTAGAATTACAGGAAAAGTTTAATATTCTGAACACAACAGAAAAACTTCGGTAAAATCTTTAAAATTACCAAAAGGTTACCCACTTCCTTTTCCATAACACTGTCTTCGAATTTAGGAATTTCCTGTTTTGAACTAAATTTATTTTATTTGTTAAACTTCTATATAGAATAAAATTATATTATTATGTATCATGACCATAAAACATATTTCTTCAGTAAACATAATTTATTCTACACGGTCAGGTTTTCCTTGAAACAACCGACGATAAATTATTTCCTCGTTTTATTAAAATTGCCTTCATGATCCATATTATAGTAATGTTAAATATAAAATTCAGTATCGTTCGAACCTATCTATTTTTCTTATAGAATATACCATTCTGTTTTGAATTTGTATGATTATAACTCAAAATTATAGCCCATGAGGATCTAGTTTCAAAATCCAAAAAGAGTGATTTGATTTCGGAAAATATGAAAAGTTTAAATACAATAAACAAATTCAAATATTAATATAGAAACATAATTTTTAGTTCAATGACCGGGATGAATCTAAGAATGAATTTATATTGAATATAGAAATGTATACTAAATTTTTAATATTAAAAGTATTTTGCCATCGTTCAGAATACATTATTGAATTATCCAAATATTTGGAATAATAACAAATATTGTAAAATCTTGTGATTTCTAGAAAATAAGTATTATGAATAAAAATAAGAATATAAATAATTTTAATATGGCGACCACACCAGAACTTCAAGTCACCAGAAATTTTCAATATTGGAGAAGATACGGAAAAATTCTTTGAACTAACACAGACGGTCGAAGAATATTAAGGATTTTCATAAAAGCGTTTGTGTCATTTGAAACTACTTGAAAAAATGCAACAAATAATGAAAATTATATATGTATTCATACATCTTTAGAGAGATTTATCAAAAGTAAATTGTAAAAATATAACGGGTGCGACATCAAAATCCGGACAAATTAAAAAACATATTAATGAATCCCCTGGAAAAGTTGATTAAGATAGTTATCCATGAAATAACATGTTAACATGTTTAACGAAGTATATGCAATAATTTTAAATGTCAAAGCGTTTTCGGATAATTTTACAGTCATTCTGCACAGCAGCGTGAGACACTTTTGGGATGCGTCGCAGGATACGGTCTTGTAATTCCTCGATGGAATCTACCTCCCAGCAGTCCTTGTAAACCTGAGCTTTGAGGAGTAACCAATAATTTTCCACAGGGTGGCACTGAGGAATGTTTGATTCCTTAGGAACAAATGGAATGTGGAGATCATGGTTAATGAATGAATGTAATTTGCTCCTGGTAAAATCAGTGTTAACACTGTTTGGATTAGGTAGGAAAACAGATTCACTCACCCCTTTTTCACTGATGCATATATCCAGACTATCAGCTGAACAGGAAATTTTCGTTAATTAAGAAATTTGATGTCATCTGGTGAAGGCAATGTCAAATGCGCTAAAAATTGTCATTCCCGAGGATGTCATCACATTTCAATTTAAAATAGGACTCATCATTTTGTTGCACAAAAGTTTGAGTAACTTTCCCCCTCTCAGTTTCGTCAGGTCTTTTTATACATTGGTATACTAGGGAGCTCGGATTCTCCTGAAACATTGAAGCCCCCATTCCTATACAGTACACCGTATGGTAATCTTACTGACTACATATTTCTTGGCATCCTGGCGATGGGAAGAAGAAGATCTGAAACATGTAATTGAAAATCATTGACGTTGAGAATATTTTGGGATCAAAATGGCATAATCTGTACGGATTTCATTGAAAAGGTCTGTGAATTAATTCCACATACTACACCAACCTCTTAGGCACATACAGACATAATCGTCGAAAGCCATGTTGTCTCCTTCTATGGCTACTCCAAGGCAACGCCTCAATCCACAAAAGTGTGTAACCAATGGCAATGATTGAGAAAAATGGATTTGTTCTCTAAGATTACCCTCTCTATAGTCTCGACCTTACTTCCGGAGACTTTTATCTATTCAAGCATATAAAGAAACATTTGCGAAGGAAAATCTACCAAAATACTGCCGATCTGCAGTAGACCCTTTCTTAAAATATCAAAACTCAATTTTCTTAAAAATGCTATTTTGGAACTATTGTATCGCTGAAGGAAATGTGTGGACTACAATGAATCTTACATTGAAAATTAAATGCTACCATTTCGGGTCTCCATGGATATTTTTATCCCAAAGATTTTTTATTTGTATTAAGAACTGAGGAGATAATAAATAAGATTATAAAAATGTCTCGTCCAGAAAGACTATTGGCACCTCAATTTCCCAGAACTATAAATCTTGAACAGTACATTTAAAAAAATATATGTTTATTTGGTAAGATTACATTTGTCAAAAAATATGCAGTTAATGCTATATTCAAGGTTATCGCGAAATGGTTAAATATATTTGTCCTGGAGTAAATGCATTGTTTCAATTAGGTTAATTTTCTCTTTTATGGATATGAACAATACTAGAAATAATGACTTTCAAAAACAAAATTTAAATGAACTTTGATTTTTCGAAAGCGCTTTAGATGTTTGACAAAATTATTATTATATAATAGACATATATTAAATTAACTGAAAAAATTATACATCAATGTGAGTTACTCCATCGATTGAAACAAACAATAATAAATTTTTAACAATCTAAACGTTTTGAAAAAACAACGTACTTCTTTTTCATAAATATTACACACTCTTCTGATGGCATCTTCAACATCTCTCTGTTTGCCTGTAATGACAATTTCATCGTTCTCTTCCGATGCGGCTGGGATTTGAAATTTTGTATTTGTAGCTTTTGTCAACTCTCTAATTGTTATTCCTTCTCTGCCGATGATTGCCTTGTGATATTTGAATGGTATTTTGACTTTTTTAGAAAAATTTGACTCCACCTTTAGAGAATGAAAATTTTTAGAAAATAAACTAGATGCTATTAAATAAATTTCTAATGTCGAATTTCATTGATTTTTAGAAAAATGGAATTTGTATTTTATTTTAAAAGAATATATGCTGAGAAAATCTTTTTAGATAATTTAAAAACAGGATTCTCTGCAAATAATATGATATCAAGGCAAACGTTTTTGATAAAAAGGATAAGATATTAGTCCGAGTATTTAAAAATAAATTCAAAACTCAATAAAAATAGCTGAATTTATAACAGATTTAATATATAATCCATAACGCGTGATCTAAATGATACATATTTCAGGGGTTATCTTTTGCACCGATAACTGAATGTGTTCTAAGTTCACATAAACTGAAGATAAGTCTTTTTATGTAACAAGTGATGTCGAACATATAATTTACATTGACATGATAAAATAATGTTGAAACTATCTTACATATTTATTATTAATATTGGAATAAACAAACAATTTTTTGGGTTCCAATTTATATTTTACTCTTTATGAAACCTCGCGCAAAAATATCCCATGGTGTCAACATTACGAAAGAATACAGTCCGACTTGTTTATTTCTCCCGTGCAATCTAAAGGTTCGAAAAACGTCTGTGAATGTAATCACGAACAATGGGAGTAAAAATTACATTTTGCTCCATTCAAATGGAGCAATACACTTCCAAGAACGCCATAATCAAGAAATTATAGTATAAGAGAGAATTAATATTTAATTTAAATTTAATTTTATTCCATGCAAAGTTAAAAATGGTAATATCTAAAAAATTTAATTTTGTTAATAAATGAATGTTTCATGGTTTAATGACAGACATTCGGTTTGAATGATTCACAAATTTGATTTATAGTATAAAGATTTTCTTTAAACCGTTACTTGTATAAATGGGATTAGTGTGGTAAATATTGAGGATTTGTATTTTTCTGAATAATATATTGGTTTGCAATTAGTTGACTTATTTTATGAATCTAATGATTTTTAAAAAAAATACAGTGACTTCAAATATTCAGCTTAAGAAATTTATTTGTGTAAAATTTTCCCCAGAGTGGTTTCTAAAGGATATGCACCTATCTATTGTAAAGGAAATGCAGCTTTTAATCTGAAAAAAATGCCTATGGAAATAGCTCATCAAACGAACAACTAATAGTAAACCGAAATTAAGCCTTATTGGTTCAACGGTCAAATTAAGCACATGTAGTTTTTTGTTACCTGTACTTGGACTCAAGCAGGGGTGGGCAAACTACGGCCCGCGGGCCGCATGCGGCCCGTATGCATGTACATGTGGCGATCCTATGCGAAATTAATTTTCTTTGTTTGGAGCTTAGACTTGCAGTTTTGCCTATATTTTTGAAATGTATTTCTTATTGCTTTGATTCGAATTTATGGATATTTAATTGATTTTATAGCTCCAGAATATTATTAATTACTGGTCATTACTAGTTAACATTGAAACTGCTTTTCCGTTCAACCAGAAGAGGCTTTTATTTACAATTTACATTTTGAAAGGCTTTGTAAAAATTGTAATTTTAAAGCGAATAGACTTTGAATTACCCATGAGTGTTGCTAAAAAAAGAAAGATTGAAGACGAATGTCGTGTTTTTAATGTCGAATGGACTGCTAAATACTGCTTCACGAGCGTTGGGAGCAAAGCAGTCTGCTTGCTGTGCCGTGAGTGTGTGAGCGTCTTTAAAGAGTACAACTTGAAAAGACACTACGAAACAAGACATTTGGATTTCGGGCGCAATTTAACAAACGAAGAGAGAAAAAAGAAATGCCAGGAGTTGGTTAATAAATTAAAGAAACAGCAAACTGTTCTCACCAAACATTCTGTAATACAAGATACTGCAACCGAGACCAGTTTGATGCTGTCCCATAAGATTGTAAAACGTAACAAGCCCTTTTCTGACGGCGAGTTCATTAAGTTCATTAAATTCACAAAATATATATGCGGCCCCCGATAACAATCAAGTTTTCTATGTGGCCCTTTATAGAAAAAGTTTGCCCACTCCTGATATAGCAATTATAACTCGTTCTTGTGTATAATAAAAAACAAATTTTAAAAAGTAACCTTATTACAAAGAGAGATAATTCTACAGAATATATTACTAATAAAATAACAAATAATTTTGAGAATACATTGTAGTCAACTCGAATAAAAAGAAAGTTTCTTACGATTTATAATGAAATATCAACTTACTAAAAATGTATGCTTCTTTTGTAGAATAGCTGCAACTTGGTCGACCTCTTTGCGGGGTCCAATTAAACTAATCAAATCACTATTTGCATCTGGAGGAGGAAAATTTATTCTGACTTCTGGAAATTTATCTTTAATTTCTTTAAGACCTTTGCCCTGTTGACCAATCAATTGTGGCATAAGGGTATGAGTGAATATAATATCTTTTTTCTTTGTATTTTCCTAAATTATGAAAGCATGATAAGTTTTATAATAATTCATTGTAACGTTTTTGAAAAACTAATAAATATAACGCGAATTATTTTCATACAATTGTGTTTCAAATAATAACAATATTATTTTCATGGTTCAAGAAACCCTCTTATAAAATTATTAGCTTTATTCACTAATCTATTCCACTATCCATCGTTAACTTATGGTTCATAAGGCAAGCAAAATAACTAACCTTAAAGGGAAAAGAAAGAGAAAGAACAGCAAACACTGATAAAATGTATGTGTTTGAGTGTGTCATTTAGTTACTATCCATTGCTTAGTAAAAGCCATTCCATACTGAAAGAGCAAGTTGAACAACAAAATAAAAAAATGTAACAAAATGTATGAAATATGGATATAAATAAATTTCGGATATGAATTTAAAAAAATGATTCAGATGTCTTTAAACTATCACTCACAATAACTTCATTTAGCGTTTACCTTCACTGATTCTATGAATCAAGAAGGTTTGAGAACAACTACAATACCAAGTAATCTATAATTACTGCGCCAATTATTGTTGGAGTTAAAATAATAAATGCCAAAAAATTTGAAGAATAGACATCGTAATGTTTTCTAAATTCTCTTTTTAAATGAATTATTGTGAATATTTGAGCATTATTAATGGAAAAGTGTAAATTAGAAACATTAGAATTACAAAATGAATACAAGAAAATAAGGAAGATCAAGTAAGACCAAATCGAATTTTAGAATGTTGTTTTGATAAAAAAACATGTGGCAAATAAAAATGACGATAGATTAAAGGGCCCAGGTAAAATAATAAAGAAGTTGCATGACAGAAGTTTCATGATCGAATTTCAGAATGGAAAATCGAAAATTAGAAATGTTGAATGGATCAAACATTTTAAAACGAGGAGGATTTAGGATCTGTAAATAAAACCTTTTTGAAATAATATTATTGTATGTGTAATTTGTATGACTGAATATTACATAACGTATGCATGAATATTACAGGTGCGATATTGTATTATTTATGCATGTGTGTATCTTGCTCAAGAGACTTACAATATAATTACTTCCTCCAGGTGGAATAATCATTCTTTTAGTAATAATAAATCTTATGTCTCCAAAACCTTCTAAAAATCATAAAGAAAATAAGTCATTTTTGGTAATTGTATAGGATTAAAGTAGATTAAATTGCGAAATTGAACGAGTTTTCTTCTGGATATCCAAGAATAACACAAGAACAAATACAGGAATAGGTAAACAATAATAGATTGAGTGATTTGTTATTGTTTTGTATAGAAAACATCATAAAATCATTGACGCGTGCAGACGTTATTAATGATATTTTTACTAAAAAGTACTATCGATAATTTATTATACATTGACCATCATATATGAATTATGATTTTTGTTTTGGTACTTTTAAATATATTTAAAATATATTTAAAAAAAATATTTGATCTATAACATAAGTTTCAATCAGCTTTTATTTTTGTGACAGGTTCATAACTTAGATTTACTTGGCTGTGGTCGTCATCTGATAGTTTGGCCACGACAGACTTATTAACGTTATAAAAAGTCAATTTAAGAATTGCGTCGCTTTACGGCCCTCGAAGATTTACATTGTTGAATCTATAAAGTTTAGTTTTTTCATCAAATTAAAACATATTAAATATATGACACCCATTATAATTAAGTGCCCAGGTAAAAATATATCGTTTAAATAAGTAAAACAAATATTGTTTCAAGAATTAAAGTTAAAAAAACTACTCGAATGCTTCAATCAAAAATGCAAAAAATTGCATATAAATCTAGCATATTTAAAAAAAATATCAACTTTTAATATAGTAAATAAAAGTTGGCTAAAAATTAGACATAAAAATTAATTATAGCGAAATTCGAAATACATTCTGTAATAAAAATATTTGCGTAGTAAAAATATAAGAACACCAGTTTTTTTAAGTAAAACGCAATTTTGGAGGAACATATGGTTTCACTTGTATAAATACGTCTTAAAATTTCGATAATTATTAATATATTATTAGTATTTATATAGAAAGAAATAACTAGTGACAAAGAATGCGCCAAAAGAAAGGAAAGAAAGTTTATCCATAAGAATTTTAGTGATATCTCATTTAATAACAATAATATTTATTATTACTTTTGATCTACTATGAAATGGGCAACTTTAATTGGCATATTTAAAAAAATATCGAATACAGCATAACCTCTATTATTCGACATCCGGTTTATCCGAAAAAAATTAAAATTCCTTAAATATAAAAAATAACATAATTAATGTTTACTCACGTCTAATAGTATGGAGTTAATGTTATTAATAAGCTGGTATGATATAGCAGATAAAAACGATTAAGTAGTAAAGTCCATAATTTTGTCAACTGCAATTAACCTATCGTCGAAAGATTTTATGTTTCTAAATTTTCTGCGAAATTTTGTACTCTTTATTTTGGATTTTGTTTTAGTTAATGAAAAAAAATTAAAAATAGAAATAAATCAGTGATGAAAGGATTTTTCTGATTGTTGTCATTCACATTTTTTCAATTGCTAACACAGGCTTATAAAATACGATTTAAACACTGAAATTTCTTCAAGATAGAATAAGTAGATCGATGGGAACCCACTAACTCATACACCCCTCTTCTCGCTCCGATGGGTAGAAATTCTTTTTGAAAATTATGTAAGTCAATTCAAAAAATGAAGTTTTTGAAAAATGTTCGCATTTATTAATATAACAATACAAAGACATAATTAATATCGCAAAAAAACACAAAACACGTAATTATGGGGCAAATGCTTTAGTGTACCATCTTTAGGATGTGAATACAATCATCTTGACTCTTATTCGTGTAAGCCTTTGTGTTTTTCAATGAGTCTTCCGCGATCCTTTGATTACCCTTTCAATCATTCTTTCCTTTATCGCTCTGTATTCGTTAATTATTGAATACTAATATACTTAATAAATCATTGCTTCACTTATTCAAAGTTCCCTGCATACAACGAATGTTTCTATTGTTGTATGGATCTTGATTTCTTGGATATCCCTTGCTAATTGACAGTATTTATCGCAGTTCTTCTTTCTTACTGCTTCTATTGTTGTGATGTCATCAAATGAACATTTTATATTTATCACATGTATTTTCTCGTTTGTTCTTACAACTGTCTGGCTTTAATATTTTCATCGCTTGGTTTTTGCTTCGAAGCTTATTTTCCTATTTCTTTATAAGTCTTCTAAGGTGTGTCTATTAAAGAACTTCATAAAAATTTAAAAATTGTATAACCTTTTGTGTTAAAAATTTATTCTAATAATTTTTGTTTTAAAATAATAACTATAGTTTCAGGTTTGTATCTCGCCTCATACCATTATGCAAATGTTACTTTGGAATGACTTCGAAACTATGAGCCCTCCATGTATTCCTAAGATCCGGCCCACTACTTGCTCACTAAGATCTTTACCCAAATAAGTTTTTTAATCTTTGGTTTCCGACATATTGAATTTATAAAAATAGAAAATTAAGGGAAAAGTTATTATAAAAATCATTTGTAATATTTTACCATATAGTGACTCATATAACGAAATTCTACGAAATAACATATAAATGAAGAAAAAATTAAACTGCTTAAATTTTTTTAGAGTTATATTTTTTTAATTAAGTAAATAAAGTGTCGATATTAGTAAACTGTAAAAAATGCAGTCAAATCCATAAATAATAAACACCTACGCTATTTCCCATTGTCATATTGCAGCACAGTTGGGAATGAATTATACATTAATAAATAATTACAATACTACAATCCTATTCAGTTGGAATTATCAATAATAGCCAGATGTGCCATTATTGATTAAAATGCCATGCCCGCGTTCCACAAATTTATGTTTAAAATGATTTTTGTCAATTTGAATTTTAACTAAATTGCCGTCCGAAAATTGTGCATCGAATGAAGAGTATTTATGACATTTACATTAAAAATAAACAAAAATGAAACTCCTATACTCAGGGAACCGTTTGATGCAAATCTTATGCTTCATATGGACCGAATATTATTAATGAACAGACAAAAATTAAATTTATTTTTATAATGGTTTTAGTGTAAATTCGTATAAAGTTTTTGTATAGAATTTTAAGCTGAAAGTTAGTTAATTTTGAATTAAGTTTAACTCTAAAGTAAAAAATAGACAAGCAGTTATGAAACCTATCTCTAGTGTCCTACTATCTAAACATCCGATTAACTAATACTAATCAATCATGGTAAACTCAATTAACCGTGTCATTCACATGCCATATACTTATCAGTTACTGACATTATATAAAAATAAAAATCCTGTTTAAACAGATTTAAAAAATATAAATGAGGTTTTTGAAAGTAACCAGTCTGAGAATGAATAGGAAGAGTTAGATTCTCTTGACATGAATAATTATAAATTACATACTCCTGAATTATAAGATAATTATAAAAAAATTATTTTTCAAGTAAGAAAAATTTTCAAATAATTAAGAAGATCTCCTGTTAAAAATAGCATTCTTCAGAATTACGTGAAATAAATACAGAAAACTCGGAAATCTCGATTGTAAAACGAGATGAAATAGTTTAGAGGCCATGTTAGAAAGAAACGTACACCTAAAAGAACACGGATTGAAGAAAGAAGAAATACAGTATTAGTAACATTTATTCTTTTATTTACAAAATTCACAAGCCGTTTGGACAAACTGTTCTAATAAATTTCTTCCATTAGCTACAAAAACTGAGATTAAGTTATCCTGACAATTATTTTCAAGATTATATCAAAATAACTCTACAGAAGAGTGGGGTGTTAAAGAAATTGATCAAGAGCAAGACACATCTATGATGAAAAATGCTATGGAAACAACAATAAATAAATATCTGCAAGAACTTGAAGAACTCACTTCCTCGACTATTCAAACAATAAAGAGTTTTTGCTGCTAGAAGCTACAAATAAAAGAACAAAAAATTTAGATTTATTATTTAATGCTTTAAAGACAATTAGGACTAATTCAGTAGCAAGTGAGCGAGTATTTTCTATTTCTGGCAATTTCGTGTTCAAAATAAGGGCACAACGTTCAATGCTTTTTGAAGTTATATTTTATTAAACAGAAAAAGAATTAAATTAATAATTTACATATAAACAGTTAAATGTTAAACATCTGTTACCTTCTGTAATTTTTAAGAGTATTAATGTATAATTAATTAAGACGTTAGATACGACGGGCGAGCTTAGATCGCTGACCAGCAATATAAAATATGTCAGTGAACTTTAAACTGTGGAGTTTTATCAATAAAACAAAAATTGTTTACATTAACATATTATATAATAGAAAAAAATACAGCTTGTAAATTTATATGTTCTAAAACTAATCAAATTTAAACATTTAATAATTTTTATTCTTGTGGTATGTTTAGAAACATTTACCAACGTGAAGCGAAATTTTGAATTCTTTACGATATGTTTATTTCCTTGGCTATTCTGTCGAACAAATCATATCCTATGAATAGCGATGTAACATCTCCTATACTTGATTAATTTTCAGTTTAAACTTTTAGACCCGGTACACCTTCGAAATCATGCAAATTCCTAGGAGGATCAAATTCTGACCAATCCAAGGTTAAATAAGGAATGTCTTCTGAAGATCCTTCAGAGGATGATATATGCATGACTCGCGGTCTTGAACTTGCATGTAATATTATTTCATCAACTTCTTCATTTTATTCAGTATCACTGTGCTCTTCGTGAACGTTATTGACTTCATCTTCAAAATATTCTTCGACGAAAGTATCTTCTCTCATATCCATTTTAGGTTGATAAAAAATAACAATCACAAAAACCGTAAAAAATTGTGAAATATACGATATATTATCACATAATAATAACACATCTTTAAAACCTGTTTTTTGTATATGAAGTTGAAGGTAGCTGAAATACACAAACATGTGGACACCGTCACAACATAAGGCTCCTGAAACACGTACATATGTGCACGCCGTAAACAATGGGTTAAAAGTGTTAAAGTTTTATTCTAATCATTTTATGCATATACGTACCTTATCTATTCCTTTTTTGTATTTTTGAATTATTATAAATTTAAAAAATTGAAAATTTATATTCTTGTTTTTATACGTAAAAAGTCTAAACCGGTTTCAACCGGTTTTATAGAACAGTTAAAATTCGAAAACCGGCTTTAGTATAAAACCTAGTTTCTGCTAACACAAAGAAAATCATTTTATAAAGAAATGAAGTTAACATAATAAATACTAGCATAAAATAAAACATTGCAGTCAATTCGTATGTCACAATCACGTTATATTTTGTGATTTTATAAGGGTTGATAATATTGAGATGAGCAAATAACTTAATATGGTGCGTAATCTTGTTTGTAATATCGACGGTTGCGAATAGATCCGAATGTAATTATCCCGTAAATTTGACTCAATGTCACTAATAATTATTTGTGTAAGCATCGGCCAGTGTACACATTTTCTGCTGATATCACATTGAATTTAGAAATAGTGTATCAAACTCGACAATGAAAAATATTATCATTGACAGTGAACAACTTATATCAATTTTAGAATTAACTAATAAAACTTTTTAATTATATGAAAACAACACATTAATAGACTGGTTGGGCATCTTTGCTATAATACAATAAAACATTTCAGCTTTTAGTTATTAATAATAAAGTCATAATTGTATCAGGCCACTGATAAAGTTTTTAAAAAATTATCTTATAATATATGCAAATCGAGATATTTATTTTACAAACTTTGATGAATAAATTTATTTTAGCATTTCTTTATATTTATTTTTTAAGTGATTAATTTAACTATTAATCATAAATTAAGGTATAGTCAGAACCTTTTAATGATTTTTATTAAGTGCAAAAATGTTACAACTACCTCAGCATTATTACCGCAACCTGTGTTCATAATTGTTGGTAACAGAAGAATTTAATTAATGTTTATGGGAACAGTAATTGTGATAATGACAGTGTAGGCGAAATAAAAATGTTTTACAAACATTTATTAGTAATTAATATATGTGTATATATAATCAGATGATGAAGAAAAATATTTTAGTTGACATTTAAAGAAAAACCCTAAATACAAAGTTAAAAATTTCCCATAAAAACCCGAATATTTCAACAGGTGTTAAATATAAAACTACTATGAACAATTTCTAATTTGATCATGAATTTTAGTTAATTATTTCAACTACTACTTTTTCAGACCACTTTAAATTAATTTTCTTAACAGAAATTATCGTAATTTTAATAAAAAGATTAGTGTTGCTTCTTGACGAAGAGAGATCAAAGAGAAAGATCGAATGAAAAGAATATAGACAGAGTTGGTATTAAACATTAAGCAATCTACGTGTGATCAATGCAATTATGAGAAGATAGAATGTTTAGTTCAACTTAGTGGAATAAAGCAAGTAAAAGTCGAATAGTATCGTACAGAAATAATACATAAATGGAAGTTCAACAAACATTATGCTGCCAGTTGAAACGCAACTATATTATGGTGTTAATATCCACATGCGATTGTATTATGGAAAATAAATCACATCGTTTCTAACAATATTATACTTAATTTTATACTGCATTGTAAAATTTGTAAGGAATGTATGGTATCATTATAGAGGTATATCATTAATGGGATAGAATTTGATATTTGATTTTAAGTTCTTCCAATTTAACACATTCTTTTGATTTTTTTATCGAGAACTTATCTGAATTATTCAAATAATAATTTGTAGTTAGCTCACAGAAGTAGAATCTATTCAGTAATTTGTCCTCTTTATTCATATAATGTTTCACAAATAAGTCAGACAATTTTTATAGTATTTAGTCTTGTTTAATAGATTATTTGAATACATTCAATTACTTCTTGACTCCTAAAAAATTTGCAAAATTCTCGTGTTTATAATTGCCAGAATACTATTGTTGATGTTTAAGTAGGATAATTTTCAATTAGGAACATGAATAAATTCACTTATGTATCTTAATTGAAATTAATAGGCAGAATAATAATTAACATTTTAGAATAATTATCAATTTCCAAAATAAATAAAAATAATTTTCATGTTTGTGGCAGCAATTCAAAATTTTAGAACTTATTGCTGAAACACTTTAGAACATAAAGGGTATGATATATGAGAATTTCAAAATGAATATTACAGCGAGGTGTTAAATATCAAGTCTTAAACATTGTGTAACAACAATAAATACAAATTAACTTGTTTCAAATAGCAAAAATAACACTAAAATCAATATTTAAGAAAATCTGAATAAAAAATGTGTTGCTAACATAATCAAGCTTTATCAAAGACTAAAAACAAATACTCTCGAATGTTTATTTAAATGGTCACAACTTGTATGTTATTGAAAAAAAACAAAAAAAATGAAATAATTTTTTAAAATTCAAATAAACTAGATCAAGTCAGATATTATTTAAATCAATTTCGAAAAATTTTATTGCTTTAGTATATGCTAATTTCGATTTTTATTCATAATTTATTGAAATGGATATTATCAGAATGAAAAAAAATCATCTTTTGATATTTTATTCATTCAAATTCTTTAAAAAATTATATTGATTTTAAAATATATAACATTTAATATAAATAATTTTATAAAATAGTGAGTTTAATAATTCAAGGTTAGTCTTTTATTGATCTAAATTCTAAATATTGGTCTCGTGATTATTTTTAAACATTACCTTTTTTTAATATTTACACATTTTTGTTTCCAAAATAATTTATTATTACAGGTGAACCCGTTTAATATCACCTCGGTTATTATCACGACCCGTTTAATATCACTAAAACTCAAAATCCACTTGCCAAACACTATTAAATCAATACATTTTTACTCGGTTAATATCATCTTGCATAATATCCATTTCCCGCTTATTATCATGAATATTTTTTGATTTTGATATTTCAAATTCGCTTAATATCATGATTTTTTATGAATTTTTTTATCAAAGTTCACACAAAAGAAGTTTAGAAAATTTAAAACTGAAACTTGATAATTTTAATTTAAAATACATATATTTATTGGAAGCAACTAAAATCTACAGGGTTTTGATATATATATATATATATATTCTGTTCGTTTACGCTCTGTCATTTTTGATTTAGCCCTTGTAAGAAATTATAAATTACATACATGTGTATTAAAACAACAATCACTTTAATCTCAAAAAAATTATTAAATTTATATATATATATATAATTTTAATAAATTTTTTTGAGATTAAAGTGATTGTTGTTTTAATACACATGTATGTAATTTATAATTTCTTACAAGGGCTAAATCAAAAATGACAGAGCGTAAACGAACAGAATTAACTGTAAGGCAAAAATTGGATATTATAGCAGCTTGTGATGGACCGCCAAAACAAACGTATGCAGCTGTTGTTAAGAAATTCAACATTGATTCATCAACAGTGAGCAAAATTTATAAAAGCAAAAGTGCATTATCTGATGTTGTAAACTTAAACAGCAATAGAAAAAGAAAACGGCATAGCAGAGCTGAAGATGTAGATAAAGCATTGTATAAATGGTTTGTGGGTGCTTTAGCCACCAACATTAACATCAGCGGTTAAATACTCCGTGTCAAAGCTGAAGCATTTGCTAGATCCGTCATAATTTTTGTGGCCACTAATGGATGGTTAGATAGATGGAAGAAAAGATTTGGAATCGTATATAAAAAAGTACATGGGGAAAAAGTTGATGCAGATGTTCCTGCAGCAGAAGAATGGTTATATACAACCTTGGTCGATGTATTCCGCCGCTATCAACCAAAAGATATTTTCAACGCCGACGAAACTGGCCTTTTGTGGCGTGCAATGCCGAATGGTTCACATGTCTTTAAGGCAACTGAACTTTCTGGGAGTAAATTATCAAAAGAAAGAGTTACTATTTTACTTTGTGCCAGTATGGATGGTGAAAAGCAACCAGTTTTAGTAATTGGCAAATCTAAAACTCCGCGTTGCTTTCGAAGTGTTAGACAGTTACCTGTAAACTATAAAAATAATTTAAATGCCTGGGTGACGTCCTCTATATTCGAAGAATCGCTACGTCAATGGGATAAAGAACTGTATTCTCAGAGTCGGAAGATCGAAAAAATAAATTTGCGAGCGTATATATGTATATGTATAAATAAATAAATGAATTATTACTAGTCAATATATTGGATGTATATTAAAAATAATAAAATTATTAATAAGTAGTCAATATAATGTCTTTTTTTCATAAATAAATTCTTTATTGAAATAAAATTTCGGTTATTGTCATGAATAATGATAATAACCGAGTTTTCGGTAAATATCACGTAAGCGGATATTAAGCGAGTTTTGGTTATTATTACGACCCCCTGAATATCATGATTTTTTTTGGAACCGTAAGCATGATATTAAGCGGGTTCACCTGTAATATTAACTAATTAACGTCCCACGTTTGTTCGATAAAAATTTATTTATAATTTTTGCATTTACCACAATTATTTTATGTAAATTTAAGTATTTATACCAAATTTCAGCAGATATTTGTGGCAATGAAAGATTTGAAACAAGTTGTTAATAATATATTCGCTTCATTTTTTTATTTAAAAAATATTAGATAATTTTGAAAGGCAAACACTTAAATATAAAAGAATCATTTATTTTCCAAAACTATATACAAATAAAATATTTATTTGATTATATTACATTTTATATGGATATTTACAAATGATATTTAGGAAAACAATTCATGTATCACTAAATGAACTAATTACAGTTGAAATATTTACGAATCATTTAGAAACATGAATGGTATATATAATATTCAAAAACTGTCTTTTGGATCAAGAAATTAGATGTGAGGAGTATGCTATCGAGTTTATTATTGTATGAATCAGATAAGTTTTAAAGTACTGTTTTGCTTACATCAGTGGTTCTCAACTCGTGTTCCACGTAACATCAGTGTTCCGTGAAAAAAATGACATTTTATCTTTAAATTTGCATTTAAGATACATATATCATCAGAAACCTCAATTAATTTTTTTATAAGATGATTCAATAAGAAAGCCGTTACACAGATATATAAACATACAAATATAAAAGTGTTTTTATTGCTTGTTATTGTTGCGTGTGGTATTTTCTTTGCTTATAAGAAGGCATTGTTTACGTTTACGACAGATTTATAGTAATTTGTGATTGGTCACTCATTGTGGGGAAGTATTTTTTTGTCAGTATTCCGCGTAAAAAAATCATGTGAATGGTATTCCGCGCTTTTATATTAATTGAGAACCACTGGCTTACATCATACAATCAAACTTTATGTACAACATTATGTATGAGTACGGATTCGATTTATTTTGATTTCGCATGCGCGCAAAGTTCATTGACATTTAGCAAGTCATATTATAATGATTTTGAAGACGGTTTATTTTTGGTGTTAAGAACTATTTTTGGAAATAAGTAAAAACAAATATTTAGAAAATTATAATAGATTCATTACAACATAATACTTATAATTACCGGTGATATCCATGAAAGTAATGTTACTATTAGTATTGAAATTTATTCTGCATATTTTTTGAATAAACTTAAAATAATTTATTATACAATGGTTTAAAAACATTAGAACTAAGAATATAATGATAAATTCTATACTTTCTTTTCACGAATTTAACAATGACATATTAAGAGGAATGGATATTTTAAAATTTCACCATCAGTGTCAATTGTCCAAGTTTCTATATCATTTTGTGCCCACTAGTTTTTCAATATTAGAAAGATACATCAGAAATTATCCCACCTTTTGAAAGTTTTACATTTAAATTCATTATTAAATTTAATTTCATAAAAGAAATTATCTGGAAACTATTTGTCAGTTTCGTGTTAATGCTCAGTGTTACAATGGCAAATCAGATGTATCTTTAACTACCGAGTTTCCCCTATTATAAGTTCTGGTTTGTATTTATTCTTTCCAAAGGTTTTTCAATAAATAGACCACTAGTCTTATATCGAAAGTTTATAAGTATTGGTGTAAATCTTTATCGGCATTTTTTTAAAGAAACAAAATAATGACCGATTAAATGTATATTTTGATTACATTATCTGGAAATACCAATGAAATGTTGATAGGGCTTCTTATAGGGGAAACACGGTATTCTTGTTTGAAAACTATGTAGTACGATATTGTTTTAGTATGCGACCCTAACCCTACCCCTATAAGGAATTGCCTCACGTTGTTAAAATTTTAGGAATAGAAATCAAAAATAATTCATTTAAAATTGGATTATTAACCATTATAACATTATTGATTATGAGTTACCTATAATAGAAATCGGTAAATTCAATAAGAAAGTTGAAAATTGATTAATTTTGAATAGGATATCGGATAAATGGAAATGTTATAATTTTCAAAACTTACAATTGTTTCAATGGTTTTGAGTAAAAATGATTTCACAGCTTCCACGCCACTTGGAGTACCAATAATCGTTACAAGGTTTTTTATTGGATCCATAGGAAAACTGATGCTACAATTGGTTTCCCTACGTATCTTTTGAATATTCGCTCCGCCAGATCCAATTATATGCTTTATCATCAAAGGATCTATTTCTATTTCTGATTGGCTCAAACGCGATTGAAGATCAAAAACCTTTTTCTTCAAGTATTCCGATACTTCGATAACTTCTTCTGGTGAGCCTTCAATAACAATTTGATTCGCTTCAGTTTCAAAGCTCAACTGAATCTAACAAATAAGTAAAAAAAATATAGCAATGTTACTAATTTATTCTTAAAAAATGATAAATTATCTTTTTAGGAGAATAAATAAAATAAATTCTTATGGTCCGGTCTTCTTTACGGATCTAATTTTCACTTTTTTATTTTATTTATATTTTCAACATTAATGCTTTGATATTCGTTTTGGTGTTGGTGTAATGTTGATTTCAATTTAATTTCTGTATTATTTACACGTTAATCAGTTGTATATGTCTGACATCACCATAAATGTTTACTCACTCAGTGATTTTCAAAGGATATTTTACGGTAACCATCCCAAAGATTTTATTTATCCAATATCATCTAATCATTAAAATTCATTCTCGATCGTTTGTGAAAATAAAATTTTTTGATAATTAATTCAATTATCATTGAAAAAGCATTAATGTTGAAAATATAAATAAAATAAAAAAGTGAAAATTAGATTCGTAAAGAGGATCGGATTCCTGGTAAAAGAAAAAAAACAATGCTTCACTATTGTTAAAGAAAGTGAAATTGTTTAACGGAAAGGAAAAATAAAACTATCATGAGTACACAACCATTCGATAAATATAAATGTGAAATTATTTATGAATATAGTATTAAAATGAGTGGATTTTAACTGAACAATGGGTTATTAAAATTTGGCGCACCGCAGGAACTCCGCACTGATTGTAAAAAGAACTTCGGAAAAAAATAATTAACAGAAGCGTTTAGATTCGAACCACTATTTTCAATCTAGTCTAGAATCGATTCTGAATATTCAAAGAACATATTATTGCATCATTAAAAGATATAGACAAATATGTTACCGGAAGTAGATTACATATTAAATGCGACAAAACAGAAGACAATTTGAGTAGAAGTCATATTTGACAGAAAGATTAATATATTAAAATGGTACAGCAATAGCGAAATAAGCAAAGAAGATATAACAGAAAATATAGAAAGAAAAGGAAGTAACAACGAGAAAATTCGAAGTAGGAAATATAATACTGATAAAACGGACAATACAAAATAAAATTCAAAGCAGATACAAAAGTCTATACACTATAAACAAAAGAACAATAATAATAATAATCACTTGAAAAAGGCTTAATATCAAAAAACATCGATATCTTTACTGATTCAGTCAACTTTCTAATAAATACAATGCCAATTAAAAGGAATTCAAAGATGAAAATTGAAAGAAGTTCTTATAATAGTAATAATAATAATAATAATAATAATAATAATAATAATAATAATAATAATAATAATAATAATAATAATAATAATAATAATAATAATAATAATAATAATAATAATAATAATAATAATAATTCATTTCAACAATATCTGAAACAACTGAACACATTGTGAAATACTTACATTTGGTTTATTAATTGAGATATCAACTAAATTTGATCCACTTTTTCCTATGATGAATTTATGAAGCCATCCTGGAGCATCTATGGATATTATATTGACACTTTCGGATTTTGTGAATACCAAAGTCAAGGCAGGTCCAAGATTATCCTTTGGTCCCAATAAGCAAATAGTATTCGGAGATCCTTCATTCAATCGCTGTTCATTAATATCCACCCATACACTAGTCTGATCTAATATTTCCTTGATGCCGCTACCCCTTGGCCCAATAATATACTTGTGTTTTTCTTTTGGTATTTCTATTTGTAATTCTTGATATGTGGCTTTCTAATAACAAAAATATATATAAAATTTTCATAATCAAAAGATTTTAAAATTAAAAAGAATGCTTGGTAATTTTTTTAAAATTTTTGCAATTAATATAATTTTTGAACAACTATTCATTAGCAAATAAAAAGTCTTTCTTCCAAAGAAAACATATCGATTGAAAAGAAAAAATTTTAAAAGTAAATTTTAACAAAGAAATTAGGAACATTTGAGATTATTATTATTATATTATTATTACAATGATATAACATATTATTATTATATTATCGCCATATTATTACGGGTCAAATAGTTTAACAAATAAGACAATAAGGATGATTTCAGAATTGGCCGGAAGGAATAACAACTATTGTATATAAAAAAAACATCAAAAA